>LNAC01000357.1:686702-701215 GCA_002007465.1 Ailurus styani
TTTATTTATTTATTTGACAGAGAGAGATTACAAGTAGGCAGAGAGGCAGGCAGAGAGAGAGGAGGAAGCAGGCTCCCCGCTGAGCAGGGAGCCCGATTCAGGCCTCTATTCCAGGACCCTGAGATCATGACCTGAGCCGAAGGCAGAGGCTTTAACCCACTGAGCCACCCAGGCGCCCTAAAAACTATAATTTTTTAAATGGAGCTGTTACTTTTTTTCCTTGTCACAGTAAGCCCAAGCTGACAACTAAATGGTATTTATTTATTTATTTATTTGTCAGAAAGAGAGAGAGAGCACAAGCAGGGGGAATGGCAGGCAGAGGGAGAAGCAGGCTCTCTGCTGAGCAGAGAGCGCTGTGTGGGACTTGATCTCAGGACCCTGGGATCATGACCTGAGCTGAAGGCAGACACTGAATCAGCAGCCACCCAGGTGTCCCCTAAATGGTTTTTAGTTAATTAAAATACATGGCTTTTTCTTTTCTTTCTTTTTTTTTTTAAGATTTTATTTATTTATTATGTCAGAGAAAGAGAGTGTGAGAGAGAGCACAAGCAGGGGGAGTGGCAGGCAGAGGGAGAAGCAGGCTCCCTGCTGAGCAAGGAGCCCAATGTGGGACTCTATCCCAGAACCCTAGGATCACGACCCAAGCCCGAGGCAGATGCTTTACCAACTGAACCACCCAGGTGTCCCTAGGTTTTTTCTCTATGCTAAAACCTCTCCAGGTTGGTAGATTATTCTAGAAACAAGATTTTGACTCTGGAGTAACAGGTAGTATAGTACAGTGTATTTATTCTTCTTTTTGACATCTTCCTTTACTATCTCTTCAAAGTCAAAAGACAGGGAAGCCTGGGTGGCTCAGTTGGCTAAACATCTTCCTTCGGCCCCAGGTCATGATCCCAGGATCCTGTGATTGAGCCCTGTCTTGGACTTCCTGGTTAGGGGGGAGTCTGTTTGTCTCTCTCCCTCTCCCCTACTTGTGCTCACTTTCACTCTCAGATAAATAAAATCTCAAAAAAAGTCAAAAGACCCCCCCCAAAAAAAGGAGATGAAAAACTTTTGACTTGACCAGTAAATAAAATGTAAGTAAAAATTACAGTTGAAAAATGTTGCTGCCTGTTTCCAGTAAGAAAAAAGTAAGTAAAAAGGGAAAAACTGAGGGGCTCTGTGTGTTGAAAGTAGCTACTAGATCTGGAGGAGGTAGTTGGTGCACAGAGTGGGGTACCTAGTTGTACACATGAAATCATCAGGGTGTATGAGTAACATCTTTTGTAGCTTGATAACACTGGGTTTTTGTTATAAGCTTGAGTGCCCCTCTGTTTCTTTAGCTTAAGGTACAATATATCCTGACTCTGTTTCCAGATTGTTGTATTTAGATGTACTCCCCTTTGATCTTCAAGTCAGTTTACTGTAACCAGCACCAAAATTTGTGTTTCAAATAAAGTGTTTTAAATTTTGATTTTGTTCAGTTAAGTATTTCAGTATTGTTCTTAGTACATTTTCTCCAGGAAAGCTCCCAGTTGAACAAGTCATGTCATTTTGTTGTTTTTTTTTTTAAATCCTTGTCATTTTCCTGATGTGATTTCAAGTTAATGAGCTTGTATGTCTAATTCCTTAGATCGTACACTAAGCCTAACTTCTTGTTCCTAGGTAAGTCAGTAATGTTGTATGTAGCGGAAATGATACCTAAACTAAAAACAAGGACACAAAAAACAGGAGGTGGTGACCAAAGTCTTCAGCAAGGAGAGGGAAGTAAAAAAGGGAAAGGAAAGAAGAAGAAGTGACCAGATGTGAGAGTCAAGTCTGTGGTGACAGTGAGAGACAGTGAATGAAGCCTTCTAATTTATATCTAAGAGAAACAGAAGCTTTTTATTTGCATCATTTAACTGAACTGTGGACATCTCTGCCTCCCAGCTTCAGTATCAGAGTTGACAATGAAATAAATTTACATCAGAAGTTTGCATCTAGCTCTTATGCAGTATAAAAGAAATTTTTTTTTGCCTCTCAACACAGAGTTTCTGTGGAAGAAAGAAGCATATTTTTAAATGGACAATGGAGGGGCGCCTGGGTGGCTCAGTGGGTTAAAGCCGCTGCCTTCGGCTCAGGTCATGATCCCAGGGTCCTGGGATTGAGGCCCACATCGGGCTCTCTGCTCAGCGGGGAGCCTGCTTCCTCCTCTCTCTCTGCCTGCCTCTCTGCCTACTTGTAATCTCTCCTCTCTGTGTGTCAAATGAATAAATAAAATCTTAAAAAAATAAAAAAATAAATGGACAATGGACTCTGCCATAAGTTACTTAAAATCCTGTATCTGTCCTGTGTGTAAACATGTTTCAGATAAATGAGTTTAAAGATTTGAAATACACATTTTCTTCAGCTTTTAAGTTAATGAAATAAAATTTGAAACTGACTTTTGTAGCTTTTGCTCTTTTGCTTATGAACTAAATGCTAGTAGAGGAGATAATTAAAGTGAATAAAATGGGTAGTGGAGGGTTAGTGTGAGTTTAAAACTAGAAGAAAATGGTTAAATCCTCTTGGGCGTCTATAGATGATATTTTAATTATTGTAACTGAATGTTCAATTACTAGTTTTTTGATGTATGGAAAGTCCTGGACTTTAAGCTTTGGATTTTCTTATTTTATAGGCTTAAGAACATTACTTTCATTGGAGTTTTAAAATTACCCATGCTTTAACACCTTGAGATGTACTTTTTTTCAAGAAACTAAACTGGATTGAAGATTCTGACTTTATTCCAAAGCACTGTTTCTGAAAGTGGCCATTCTGTGTAAGATTTAAGAGAATCCCTACCCAGCCATTTGTTTTTGTCTACTGAGCATCATTTGGGGAACTGCCTTCTCTGACTCCATGTGCTTCTGGAAGAGCTGTTAATTATAGGACTGCCTTTTTTTTTTTTTATTCATTTGACACAGAGAGAGAGATTACAAGTAGGCAGAGAGGCAGGCAGAGAGAGAGGAGAGAGGAGGAAGCAGGCTCCCTGCCGAGCAGAGAGCCCGATGTGGGCCTCGATCCCAGGACCCTGGGATCATGACCTGAGCCGAAGGCAGCGGCTTTAACCCACTGAGCCACCCAGGCGCCCATAGGACTGCCTCTTGACCACAGGGTATGACCCAAGCCAGGCCAATGGTTTATTTCTCGGGAATTCAAATCTGGAATAGAAACACAGACATACAGATGATGGGAGCTAAGATATATAATGGTCTACAAAATTGAGTTATCTGAATCCTCTTCTTGCAGCCTGGTTTGGCTCTTCCCTGAGTTCTATCAACTGTGCTTTATATCCTTCTAGTAAATCCCATTTTCTTTAAGTTTTTATTGCTTGAGGTAAGAAATTCCACTTGATTACAAAGTAAGTGAACCCAGCATTTCAGAGCATTAGGTGGACTTAGACACCCAGGCTGTATGAAGATGATTCGTGGATGTACAGGAAGAAGTATTAGAATCTTTACTTTTTTCTCCAATAATTTCTGTTGTTAACATGCCTTATAGTGAACATAGCAGTATAGCAGTTTATATATTTGACTTATTAGTAAATATTGGAGCAGTATATACAAAACAAAACTCAGAGCAACCCTCTGGGAAATTGTATCACTTAGGAATGTGTGTAACAAATCAGTGAGGAATTTAGCAGGAATTACTTTTTTTGAAGTAACATGAAATCCAAAAGTTATTTCAGGTGTAAGTTCAGCTGCTCGGTGACACCCTCTTTTATCTTTCTATTCCACTATCCATGGTTTCTAACACCTGTAGGATTGTTGTCTCAAGCTTATAAAAGGGCTGATAGAACATCAAATGTCACAGCAGAGTTCAAGGTAGAATGAAGAGATAGCTGTGCCAGCCACTTCTGTCCATCCTTAAAAGGAAAGCTAAAGATTTCACAAAATCCCAGCCAACTTTAAGTCTCCTTGCTGACCACTGTGGCTCATGTCCATCTTCAGCTGTATGAGAGGCTAGGAAAGTGCCTATACAGCTTTCTTAGTAATGAAAATAGAGTTAGCCAAAGAAAGTTGACACTGGATATTGGGGCAGTCAGATTAAATAATTTGCCACAGAAAGATCGCCAGAGTCTAAAATTACTTTGGTTATGGAACAATAAAGATTGTTGGAACTCTTACTGTAACATTGTGCTGCTGTTTCTTCACATTTTTGCAATCAATGCATAATTGAACCTTTCTTTGCCAATCAAGTAGAAAATAGAATTTTTCTAGTGAGCAAGACTGATCACTTATTCATATGTTGAAATACCATTTGTATTTATTTCAGTGATTTCTGTTCACATCTTTTGCCCCCTTTTTAAGGACTTTATTATCATCAATGTTACACATAATTTAAAGAGCCAGCTAGTTTTAATAGTTTCAGTTTTAGGCATTAACTTTCACCTGTAGAAGAGGATGATTTCATTTTCCTTCCTTTACACCCAAAGTATGCGGAAGCATACATCCTCCCTCCTACCAATATATTTCTTGATTTTAATCACTATTCATAGTTTACTATCCTCTATTTCATTCATAGCTGAACCATGTAGTACTTTGCTACTCAAAAGTGTGGTCTGGGGTCCAGCAGCACTGGTCTCCCCTGGGAGCTTGTGAAAAATGCAGAAACCCTGGCTCAGGCGAGAATGTTAAAGATCCCCAAGGTATTCTTATGCACATTAAAGTGAGAAACACTGAAATATGCTATTGTTATTTTTGTTGGCTGGATTTGTGTACTTCAGCTAATTTTTTTCTTTTATGTGCTTAGGTTTTTGAATATCACTAACTCAGCCACAAATTATCAGTTGTCAAAATGTCCGTTCAAAAAGTTTGTTTGGGGGCACCTGGGTGGCTCAGTGGGTTAAAGCCTCTGCTTTCGGCTCAGGTCATGATCTCAGCATCCTGGGATCGAGGCCCGCATCGGGCTCTCTGCTCAGCAGGGAGCCTGCTTCCTCCTCTCCCTGTCTGCCTGCCTCTCTGCCTACTTGTAATCTCTCTCTCTGTGTCAAATAAATAAATAAAATCTTTAAAAAAAAAAAAGTTTGTTTGGGGCAAGCGTCTAATTTGTGATCTCAGCTCAGGTCATGATCTCAGCGTTGTGGGATCGAGCCCCGAGTTGAGCTGTGTGCTCAGCACAGAGTCTGCTTGAGATTCTCACTCTCCCTCTGCCCTTCCCTCTTTTGCTCTCTCTCTCTCTAAATCTTTAAAAGAAAAAGTTTGTTCAAGGGTGACTGGGTGACTCAGTCTGTTGGGCATCTGACTCTTGACCTCAGCGCAGGTCTTGATTTCAGGGTCTTGAGTTAAAGCCCCGTGTTGGGCTCCATGCTGGGTATGGAGCTAAGTAAATAAATATGTAAGTACATAAGTAAGTTTGTTCACATCAGATAGTTTAATTTCATCTTTTTAAAGAAGTCTCTTCTGGAGCCTTTTACCTTCTCTGCTTTTTACCCTTTAGGCCTAGTGTACAGCTTTCTTCACCAGCATCCAGAGTGACTTGCCTCACTTTGCTGTTTTGTATGTCCTGTGTTATGGTATCCTATGCATTCTTTCTTGGGTTACTTCCTTGTTGGTTGCTCATCTTCAGGATCTTCCTGGGAAAAATGCAAGGGAGGTAAATGTTCTTACACCATGTATGAAAGAGTCATCATTCTACCCTCACACGGTTTGGCTGAGTATAGAATTAGAATTGAAAATTGCTTTATTTCAGAAGTTCAAATATATTGTTTCATGGTCTTCTGACTAATGTTATAGCTGCAGGGAAGTCCCAGCCATTGTAGTTCATGATTTTTTTAATTTATTTGAGAGAGAACGTGAGTGGGGAGGAAGGGCAGAGTGAGAAGGAGAAGCAGACTCCCTGCTGAGCAGAGAGCCCAATTCGGGCTCAATCCCAGGACCCCAGGGATCATGACCTGAGTCTAAGGCAGATGCTTAACTGAATGAGTCACCTGGACATCCCAGTTCATGATCTTTTGTCATCCACATTTTTCATGTTGAAACACATCTCAGAATTCTAAAATATCACAATAGTGTGCTTTGTGTCGGCCCTTTTTTGTCTGTTGTGCTGGGTACCTAATGGGCCCTTTCAATTTGGAAACTTATATTTTTCAGATCTGGGAATTTTCTTGAAAATTTCATCTATGGCTTTTCTACTCTTTCTGATCTTGGAGCTCCTTATTTGAATATTGGACATGCTGTGCTCGTTCTCAAGTTTTCTCATCTTTTTTTCCTCTTATTTTCATTTCTTTGCCTTTATGTTCTATTTCCTAGAATTCTTTAGCTCTGTCTTCCAGCCCTTCTGGAACTTTTCATTTTTCTTGTATTTTCAACTTCTCCAAGCTTGTCATCTGAATATTTCCTTTTTCTAGCATTCTTTTTTTTTCTCCAAGATTTTTGTTTGTGTATTAGAGAGAGAGAGAGAGAGAGAGAGAGAGAGAGAGCACGAATGGATGCGGGGGTGGGGGCAGGTGGAGGGAGACAATCTCTCAAGCTGACTCCACACACTGAGCACAAAGCCAATGTGGGGCTTAATCCCACAACCCTGAGATCATGACCTGAGCCAAAACCAAGAGTCAGATGCTCAACCTAACTGAACTACGCAGGTACCCTGCATTCTGTTCTTAATACATAGGTGTCATTCTTATTTCTCAGGGGGTATGGTTTATATTTTTTTGCTTCCAATTTCCTTTTTTGTTTGTTTTTATTTTGATCCCTGATATATTAAGCGGCCTTCCTTAGATTGACGGCTTTTTAGGAGTAAAAAACCCATAAAAGTTGATCAGAAGTTCTAGGCACATAAGAAGGGCTTGCAGAGTGTTTCACTAAAAAGGGATATCTGGCTAAAATATCCTTTTAGGGGAAATTTCCAAGATCAGGAATGTTTTAGGCTGATCTGTTTCCTAGAGAGGAGTCCAACAGGCTTCCAGGAGGATAAAGGTCTGGGAGCCCAATGGGAGAAGGTGGGGTGAGAGAAATGGGTCTCAGCATTGAGTCACTCAATCCTGTTTTGTTTCCTTGCTTGTTTTTAAAGATTTTATTTATTTGAGAGAGAGAGAGTGTGTGCATGAGCAGAGAAGAGAGGAAGAAGCAGGGTCTCCACTGAGCAAGGAGCCCAATGGGGAACTAGATCTGAGGACCTTGGAATCATGACCTGAGCCGAAGGCAGCCGCTTAATCAACTGAGCTACCAAGATGCCCCTCAGTCCTGTTTTTAATACAACTTCCCTCCCTCAACTCTGCCTGTGTTCTACCCACTCCAAAGATCCTTTTACTATCTCTGGAGGACAGCCTGCCAGTCTTTCACTTGGAAGAAGGTAAGGTATTTCTTCACCATTCCTTTTTTTTTTTTTTTAGTTCCTTCCCAACATTAAGATTGTTCTTTGTAGTTATTTTGATATTGGAGGTGACTTTATAGTGAAATTTCTATACCAAAGAGATGAGGTGTGGTAGGCAGAATAATGTGCACCCCCCCCCAAAAAAAACCCCTTGTTAATATTACCTTACATGGCAAAAGGCCTTGCAGGTGTGATTAAGTGTCTTCAGCTGGAGAAGGTAGCCTGGATTATCCAGGTGGACCCAACATCATCAAAAGGAGCCTTCTAAGAGGGAAGCAGAAGCAGGAGTACTAAGGGGTCACAGGCCGATGAATGTAAGCAGCTTCCAGCTGAGAAGTAAGGAAAAGGATTCTCCCCTAGAGTCTCCAGGAGGAATGCAGCCCTGCAGACCTGTTTTGAATGTCTGATCTCCAGAACTGTAAGCTACTAAATTTATACTGTTTTGGGCCACATTTGTGGCATTGTGTTACAGCAGCATTAGGAGACACACACGTGGTGAACTAATGAGCTAAGACAAACTCTCTCCAGACCTTGGGGTTCTTGATGCCGCTAGTAGTTTCTATGAGTTCTCAATCACTGTAGAGTTTTATTTTTTTTTTTAAAGATTTTATTTATTTATTTGACACAGAGAGAGGGATTACAAGGAGGCAGAGAGGCAGGCAGAGAGAGAAGAGAGAGGAGGAAGCAGGCTCCCTGCCGAGCAGAGAGCCCGATGTGGGCCTCGATCCCAGGACCCTGGGATCATGACCTGAGCCGAAGGCAGAGGCTTTAACCCACTGAGCCACCCAGGCGCCCTCACTGTAGAGTTTTAAAAGCATACTGGTGCCTATAGACTATTGTCAGACTTTCTGGTAGCAGAGGCAGATACCAGTATTTTTGGCAAGCTTCTCAGGTAATTGTAATATGCAGCCCAATCTAAAATCCACTGTATACGAAGTTTAAGGATAGCATTTACCTAACCCAATGGTTTTACCTCAAAGTGTGGTTCCTGGACCATCAGCATCACCCAGGAATTTACTGGGAATGCACATTTTTCAGTCCCACCCCAGACCTACTGAATCAGACACCCCGGGGGATGGGACTAGCAATCTATTTTAACAATCCTCTCCCCCCATAGAGAAAATCCAATAAACACTGAAGTTTGAAAACCAGCGATCTAACCAAAGAACCTCCTTATTGCTCTTAATTCTCTCTGAGGCTTATGTTATAAAGAGATCTTATAAGCTAATATTGTAGTAAAGAACCAGAGAAACATTTAATTAAGGTCATTCTCAAATATATTTACTTTCCTACTGCACTACATAGAACTTAGTATCTGATGGCTAAGGATGTGAACTCTTACTCCAGACACCGTGATTCTAGGTATCTAGACATGTAAAAGCAGATGTAGAAGACACGACTGACCAAAACACACCCTCCAGAAGCAGATATTTTTAAAAAAATTCTCAAGTTCTCCTTCCTTGGTCTCTTAAATACAGAGTAATTTGGAGGCACATATAAATACACTTAGAGGCAACCAACTTCTCTGAGACTGTGTGTAACAAGATATGTGGTAGAAAGCAGATTAGGTTTCCTTTAAACCTAATTACTGCTAGAAACTTTGCACGATTGGTATGTTCTTCTGGAGTCCTCCCTCTGACGGGTCATGGCCACCAGGGGAAAACTCAGGCCAAGTGAGGAGTGGGGTTATAAACAGCAGCGTTTCAGGTTCATTTATCTGGATTTACTTGAGACTTCACTTAAATATCCTAGATTAGTTTAAAGCCCCAGAAAATAAAATGAAACAACAGTTTAATGAGATAACAATTTTATTTACATCCACTTCCATTTAATATATCACATCTTCAGGATGGGCGGCAACCTATTTGAAAGCTATGCTCATTCTCTTCAGGCTGTGGGTAGAAGCCTCCCCCAGAGTAGCAGGAACTGTTGGTCTGAAAGCTTTCTTTTTTTTTTTTTTTTTTTAAAGATTTTATTTATTCATTTGACACAGAGAGAGATTACAAGTAGGCAGAGAGGCAGGCAGAGAGAGAGGAGAGAGGAGGAAGCAGGCTCCCTGCTGAGCAGAGAGCCCGATGTGGGCCTCGATCCCAGGACCCTGGGATCATGACCTGAGCCGAAGGCAGCGGCTTTAACCCACTGAGCCACCCAGGCGCCCTGAAAGCTTTCAAGTAGGGGAAGAATTGTGGAGGTTCTCTGACTTTACTTATCCTTAAAATACCATTCATCTACAAATAAATGCTTATCTTCTAGTTAGACACAGGCTCAATTAGTTTTCCAAATACTGTAGCATGGCAATATGTTCTTTGGGAAATCTAAACTGACACAGGATTGCTCAACTCATTCACTAACTTCTCCTGTCATTAATATGTACACTTTTACTGCCAAAAATAGTAACTTAAATTTCTGACAGATTGCACTATAGGGAAAAGCCAGAAGGACAAAGAAAGATTGCATTCAGGATATATTTTCTTACTATAGTAGTTTTTAAACTGGTATCAGCCTGTAAGAAGTTATGAGCAAGAGTAACATTTATGTTTCCCCATCTTGCCTGATAAATGTTTTATATACTGAAAGTTATATATTCTGTATGATAGAAGTTGCAGATTTTCATTCTTTTGCCACCAAGAAAAGTGTAATTTCTTATGGGGAAAGGGATTTGAATACTCTTAGAGATACTTTTTCTTTTTTTTTTTAAATCTAAGGCTTGATTTTTCTCTCAATAACCCTTAATTGCTTGTTTTCCAGAAGTTTTTCTTTTCTTTAAGGTAAGTTTAATAAGATGCCTTATGATGACCACGGTTTCACCAGAAGATAAATACCCTAATCTATATTATAATATTTAGCTGATAATGTCCCTAATTTTTGATATCTTTGGTATTTTTTACATCAAGAGATTTCATTATGGTCTTACCTGTTATCCAGAAGAGAACTAACTAATCCTCTCTTTTTGCCTTAAAGGGTATTTTACAGGCTGGATATTTAAACTTGTTCGTTTTGTTACACTCTGTTTTGTTTTAGTGTAATCTAATTCAGAAGGATTCTAGCAGTATGGTTGGTGTGAAACTCGGGTTTTCTGGTGCAGACGAGTTGTCGAGGTTCCTATAAGCTGGCTGATCAAGCTGGAAATCTTAGTTTTAACTTTTTGTTCTATACTTAAACTATGTAGTTATCTGTAGTTTATCAAAACGAAGTATGAAGATGAAAGCATTTAAATGGATCACAAATGATTCTGACTTGTAAACTGGGGAGGCCTCTTGCGTTGGACCTTAAAGGTCAGAGAAAGAAGGTGAAGGCAGTTTGACTTCACTGCCAACTAGACAGTAGGTTCTATCATCCTTTATTCTCCCAGAATTGCTCTTAGAGCCTGGTGTCATCATTAGCATGTACCTGCTAATGACACAAACAAGAATATACATGTAATCAAAGGTGGGCAAGTCTAGAGATTCCTTAAACTGGTTCAAAAAAAAAAAAAAAGACTAGGTAAAAAAACAAGACTAAACCAACATGTTGCTCAGCTCTGAAGGAGAAACCAGGGATGATTTCCATTATAGCATCTTAAAAACAGACAAATCTAAAGCCCCCAAACAAATTTTCTGAAAGGCCACAAGAAAGTATCACTGGTTCTACAGGGAGTTGGGAGCTGTGTATTACTGGTGTGTGGGTAACTTTCCCCATTTATCACTAAAGTGACTGCTATACACAGCTCTTCTGGTATTCAGCTGCTGCAGTGTTAGAACAACCAGGCCAGCCCCCATTCAACTTCATTGATTACTTAAGTATTCATTGGAAATATCAATCATTTGCATTAATTTTCTGAAGACTTATTTAACAGATCACACCAGCACACTGGAACCTTTAGGTTTTGGCAGGTGCTCCCCGTGAGCATTATACATGTCACAGACAGGAACGTTTCCCTACATATATGTACGTGCAAATACATTAAAAACATTTAATACAAAATTGTACATTACACGAAGTAGAACCTTAAAGATTATCCTAAAATGTAGGTACAGAGAAAATGCATGCAGAGACGAGCCTGTTGAAATACAAAGCCTATGGGATATATAATTTCAAGTTTGTATTTCCTGCAGAATGTTAACTTAACCTGTCTTTTCCTACCCAGAGGCAAAATACATTTTCCAAAAATTTGGACACTGCCCATTGCATTAAATTTAAGTGCTCCCTGTGTATATAGACAACAAAAGCAAAAAAAAAAAAAAACACATTCCTTTTTTTAATATATCAAAAATGTTTCCAAGGCAACATTATTAAAATGATTATACCACAGTCCCTAATATAACACCAAGCGCTAACAGGAAGGTACAGCGAGGGCAGAAAGGTTTCATCCAGTCAGTGGTTTAGATGCTCTTCTTTTCTTCACCGAGTAAATTCACTGCTGCTTTCTTGGCTGTGAGAAGGAAAGAAAACTGTGTCAAGGCTCTGTGCCAAATGTAGTGCCTAGACGGCCACTTGGGTGACTCCTATACAGACGAGTGCACACTGAGGTTTGCGGCCAGGCTGAGAGTTTCCAGGAGATGGAGGCGAGACCTCTTCAGAGCGCAAACCCTGAGCACTCCACCAAAGTTCTGCAAGGTCATCTGGCCTATCCCCCTTATAGTAGCAGTGTCATCTAAGCCATCTGCCCCCCTTGAAGGAGCACAAGAAGCAGAGACTCCTGACGCGTCCAGTGTTCCGCTGTACAATCATGAAATTCTCATTTGCGTCTGGGTGCTCGCCTGTATCATTTGACTGTGTCCCACTCTGATGACAACTAGGTTGTCTATCCCATGGTGACAAAAAATCAGAGAAAGGCCTCCCTCCCACAACCCAGAAATGACGGAATATTTATACACATTTATATTCTCTTCAGTGGGCTGTCATTTTCCCCTATGATGGGAAGAGTTTGCTGTAAGTGTTGAGTTGGTGGCAAGACGCTACATTCATCAAGAAAATATTCTTATATCTGTGGGAGACTAAACTTTCCTCTTCCTAATTACCATGTGACTTGGAACAAGGTGTAAAAACTAGTGTGGTGTGTGTGATGGGGGGCAGGGGTGTTCTAGAAGCCTCCAGGGCCTCCTGGGAAGATCCACAAACAGCACCTGTCTTTGATGGGGCCTGGAGCCCAGCAATGCCAGTCCCGCCCTGTTCACCAGCTGCCTGACGACTGTTCTCATGCCCTTTGTTCAAGAGTTAACAAGAAATTGCAGTCTCTCTCTTAACTAGCCCATTGTAAAAATTTACTAGTGAATCCGGAAGTTCTGAGAAAAGTCTGGAATGTGTCAGCATGTAAGTCCATCCTAATTTTTTGTTTTTAAAGATTTTATTTTTATTTATTTGACACAGAGAGATCAGATCACAAGTAGGCAGAGATACAGGCAGAGAGAGAGAGGAGGAAGCAGGCTCCCTGCCGAGCAGGGAGCCCGATGTGGGCCTTGATCCCAGGACCCTGAGATCATGACCTGAGCCGAAGGCAAAGGCTTTAATCCACTGAGCCACCCAGGTGCCCATTCCATCCTAATTTATTTCCATTCTTACTTACACTCCTGTTTAGGAACAGATCCTATCAAAGTAAAATTGGACTTTAGAGTATTGAGCTCTAAGAGGACCAAGGGACTAAGAAATGTGAGTGAACTAGACAGAAGTGATTTCACCAGAGGCTGCCGGTTAGGCTGAGGGGAGGAACAGAAAGTAAATCTCTTAAAAAGAAACTGGCAGTCCCCACGTGGGAGGACAGGAAGGCTATAGGTCAGAAAACACTTAAAGTTGTAGGAAAATGATTGCAAGTAGACTGGAGCAGTGGGCCCAGATGAGGAGTCCTGCGGAGCGCAAGGTGTGTGAGGGAGAACAGTGAGAACACCCCCTGCCGCTCGAGAACTGCCCTGGGGATCTCACTGACCAATTCTCATCTCCCACTTTCTAATTACTATAGAGCTGTCAACACAGAACAGTGATTCTATGTCCCTTGCCACTTTTCTCCAACTTCTAAAACCCTTCCTGTGCCCTCTGGAATTTAAGACCCAATGAATCACCAGCAAAACCTCCTCTACCCATCTAAGTCTCTGAATGTTCTTTTATGTTCTTGCTTTTACAGAAATCTGGCTGTCCCCCGAGAACACTGCTTTTCTCAAGTGGGGGCTGGTTTGTTGTTTTGTTTTTGTTTTTAATACAATTTAATTAACATACAGTGTATTGTTAGTTCCAGAGGTAGAATTGAGAGATTCATCAGTTGTCTACAACATCCAGTGCTCATTCCATCAAGTGTCCTCCTTAATGCCCATCACCCAGTTACCCCACCTGTGGTGGTGGCTGTTTTTTTCTTTCTTCCTTGATCTAGTTCAAGTGGTTCTGGAGGGTGGGGTAGGCAGTCTCTGTTCTTCATGGCGACATTCAGAATCTCATGTCATCAGACTGTATCTGCCACCAGCCTTTCTCTTACCAGTCACCTCTGACCCTTAGGCTATGCTGCCTCATTTCTGGAAGATTTTAGCTCCAAAGTTAGTATCACTCTCTCACACTACTTATATTTTAATTATTGGTGATTTCCGTATTCTTCCAATATCGTGGCCTCTTGGCTCCCTCCTTCAATAACCTTTCGTTCCATCCTATGGACCCCAGCCTCTCTACCTACCCCAGGCACTCACTCCATGATCCACATCACTACCGGTAACCACAGTCCCTCTACAATCTCAGTGTCAAGCATCCCACTGTCCCCTACCACCTCCTACTTCTGCAGCTCACGCCCTCTGGTATCCTGATTCAGACTTCTCCCCACCACCTGCTTTTATAACCCATCCATCCTATCACCTTTTCTCTACTGTTCCTCACTCCCTTTGTGTCCTCCTTTCCCTCCTCGACCAGTTGAAGTCCAACTGTCAGACACTAACCACTCCCTAGTCCCACTCTCACTTCACAGTTCTTGACACAGCCCTCCACGAGTTCTGCAGCTGCACCCGTGCCGCTGAATGTGGCTCAAGGAACACCTCACTTTAAATTCCTAAACACAGGGATGCCTGGGTGGCTCAGTTGGTTAAGCAGCTGCCTTCGGCTCAGGTCATGATCCCAGGGTCCTGGGATTGAGTCCAGCATCGGGCTCGTTGCTCAGCGGGGAGCCTGCTTCTTCCTCTGCCTCTGCCTGCCACTCTGCCTGCTTGTGCTCTCTCTCTAACAAAGAAATAAATAAAATCTTAAAAAAAAAA
>LNAC01000357.1:701391-736285 GCA_002007465.1 Ailurus styani
CCCACCCCTGCCCGTCCACCTCTTCTCCCCCAACCCCCACCAACCATCCTGCTCACAGGTCCTTGTCTTCGGCAGCTTTCACACTTCATAGCAGCGGGGAGCAGCTGCAAGACAGAGCTGACGGCCCACAGAAATGAACCATTGTTATCTGACCCCAGTCCTAGGCAATGATTTCATGCTGTCTCCTCTTTCTGTCCCTTCCTTCCCCATCCTCTCTCTGCTGACCTTTCTTGCTACTTTACTGAGAAAGACGGAGCAGTCAGGGGGTGATTTCTGTGAGCTCCCACTATCACATAAACTCCCCTGCCAGCATCTCCACCCCAGTTGTAAACCGACATGCCCCTGGGAATGCCAACTGGTGCAGCCACTCTGGAGAACAGTACAGAGGTTTCTCAAAAAGTTAACAATAGAGCGATCCAGCAACTGCACTACTAGGTGTTTACCCAAAGGACACAAAACACAGATTCCAAGGGGTCCGTGCAGCCCGATGATTACAGCAGCATTATCAACAACAGCCTAACTATGGAGAGCCCAAATGTCCATCAGCTGATGAATGAACAAAGATGTGAGGTACACACACACACACACACACACACACAATGGAGTAGTAGCCATCAAAAAGAATGAAATCTTGCCATTTACAATCATGTGGATGGAGCTAGAAGGTATTAAGCTAAGTGAAACAACTCAGAAAGGGCGCCTGGGTGGCTCAGTGGGTTAGAGCCGCTGCCTTCGGCTCAGGTCATGATCCCAGGGTCCTGGGATCGAGGCCCACATCGGGCTCTCTGCTCGTCAGGGAGCCTGCTTCCTCCTCTCTCTCTGTCTGCCTCTCTGCCTACTTGTGATCTGATCTCTCTCTCTCTGTGTCAAATAAATAAATCTTAAAAAAAAAAAAAAAACAAGTCAGAAAGACAAACACCATATGATCTCACTCATACATGGAATTTAAGAAAGAAAACAGATGAACATATGGGAAGGGGGGAAAGAAAAGAAAGGAGAGAGGGAAACAAACCATAAGAGACTCTTTTTGTTGTTGTTGTTTGGGTATTTTTGTTTGTTTTTTTAAATAACATACAAGGTATTATTTGCCCCAGGGGTACAGGTCTATGAATCATTAGTCTTACACATTTCACAGCACTCATCATAGCACATACCCTCCCCAATGTCCATAACCCAGCCACCCTATCCTTTCCCCCTAGTAAACCCTCAGTTTGTTTCCTGAGATTAAGAGTCTTTACCATAAGAGACTCTTAACGACAGAGAACAAACTAAGGGGTTGCTGGAGGGAAGTGGCTAGGGGATGGGCTACGTGGGCGACGGTTATTAAGGAGGGCACTTGTTGTGATGAGCACTGGGTATTTTATGTAAGTGATGAACCACTGAATTCTACCCCAGAAACCAATACTGCACTGTATGTTAACTATGTAAAATTTGAATAAAATAAATAAATCATAAACTGTTGTGCCTCTGTGACCAATCCTGCTTGGACTCTAGATCCTAGTTCCTCTGGTCTAATTAAGGACAGAGCTGCAGTGGTTCTCCCCTCACTTGTATCAGTTTTTTGCTCTCTACTGGATCATTCCCACTAATCTTCAAACATACATTGTTCTTTCTACTTTAAGAAGAAGAAAAATAGACCCTTAGGACCCTAGTTCCCCCTCACTTGTATCAGTTTTTTGCTCTCTACTGGATCATTCCCACTAATCTTCAAACATACGTTGTTCTTTCTGCTTTAAAAAGAAGAAAAATAGACCCTTAGGACCCTAGTTCCTTCTCCCAGGCGGCAGTCCCATTCTTCTCCTTTTTCAGGAAATTTCCCAGAAGACTTGCCTATATTTTCTCAGCTTTGTGTCCCATCTCTCACATCTATTCCGATCAGGACTTCAGTCTCACCACTCCACAAACTGTTTTGTCAGGATCACTAGCGGCTTCCTCATAGCCGAGTGTGATGGCTAGTTTTCAGTCGTTACCTTACTTGATGTGTCTGCAGCATGTGACACAACGGACCCCTCCCTCCTCTGAAACACTGTCTTCACTTGGCCCTGAGGACACCAGTCACATGGCTTTCCTGCTGCCGCAACTAGCCACTATCAGTCTGCCTTGGCCACTGCTTCTCACCTCCCCAATCTCCAAACATTGGGACCCCTGGCTCAGTCTTGGAATTCATCTTTTCTAACTACATTCACTCCCTTTGTGATCTCAGCTGGTCTCATGTCCAGAACTGACTTCCCTGTTTTCCCCTCCAAACCTGTTACATCTAGTCTTCCCCAGCTCAACAGCAATTCTGTCCTTCCATCTCTTCGGCTGAAAGGCTTGGCTTCGTGCATGACTCCTCTCTCCTACTCCACGCCTGATCCCTAAGCAAATCCCAGTGGTTCCACCTTCAGAATATACCAAGACTCCAATGACTTCCTGCCTCCTACTGCTACTACTACGACCCAAACCACTGTTGTCCTCTCCAGGCAGATCACTGCAAACACCTTATGACTGGTCTCCTGATTTCCTCCTTGTCCCCCTTCAGTCTATTCTTAATACAGTGGCTAAAGTGATCCTGTAAAGCACAGGGTGGAACATGTTCTCTGCTCAAAGTTCCCCAACAGCACATGTCTCACAGAGTTAAAGCCAAAGCCTCTACAGAAGCCTATGAGGCCATCCATGATCTGTCTTCTTTCAGCCTCCGCTCCCCAACCTCTCTGATCTTATCTTCTCTCACCTGGTTCACTGCCTTCCAACCATACTGCTCCCACCTCCGATTTGCGCATGCAGTTTTCTCTGTCCAGCACATGCTCCCCCATGGTTTCTTTCAAGTCTGATCCAGGATGGCATTCTGGTGAGGATTCCCTAAATCATTCTATTTAAAATCAGTAACTTCCCTTTGGCCCCCAGAACTCCCTATCTATCTATCCGCTTTATTTTTCCTTAGATCGTCTGCTGACCATATCCTGTAACTTTACAATTTTACTGTATCTCTCAACAAGAGTATCAGCTTGACAAGGTCAAGTAGTATGGTCTATTTGGTTCACTGGCTCATCCCCAGACCTACAAACATGCTGGCACATATTAAGCACCTCAATAAATAAACATTGGATAAATGAATCAGGAGAAGTGAAAAGGGGATTCTCTTGACCTATAACAAAAGTATATTAAACAGTTCAACCTGAAATGAATTAAAGAGATTATACTTGTATATAAATACAGATGACTCTCTAAAATCCCTGCCCAGCAGAGGAAAGTCATTTTTCCTAATATGCTGACCAAACAGTGCCTTAAATATAGCACGGTGAAAGAATCTCGGGAAAAGTAAAGGGCAACAGGCAAAGTGTTGATCAAGAGATCCCAGAGTAGCTTTGCCATTTAGCTAAGGAAAGCTGACAGGAGAGGAGGAGAAGCAGCTTGTTATTTGGCCCCAGGACCCCCTAGGTCCTCCCACCTGCTGAACCCAGCTGCCCCTGAGTCTTACCTTCTTTAGTGATGGTATCTACAGTCTCTTTGGCTTTGTCCTTCAAGTCATTCACCATAGTGTCCACCTGGGACTCGTGCTTCAGGAAGATAGGTTGGATGACACGCTTGTAGAGCAGTTCGGCCCCGTTGGAAGGGCTCGGGGCCATGCACCACAACAGGAAGCCGCACTGCACAGAAAGAGAGCGGGCATGGTAACCATGGTAACAGGACAGGCAGCAGGCATCCTGACAACACACACTGCCTCCACTGTTCTGCCGATGGCCCTGCCTCAGCTATGTTCTCCAACAGCATCTCCAGTATTTTCTGTAGGCTACAAGTACACTTTTCTTAGATGGAAAAAACACCTGACAAATGACCTAGTAAGGAAAAGTTGAGACTGAAAAAAGAAAGGGAAAACACACCAGATCCAAAAGCTTAACTTCTGTCCTTCTGTCACTTTTTAGTTTATAGCTGCAAGAAGTTTTATTAATCATAACTCTTAAAAATCAATTGAAAAACATAGTATTTACCTGCATGAGTAAAGAAAGTTCTGTCTATATAAGGCTCATATCTACAAAGCTTGTGCTCACTGGCTTACCCCAGTAGGTCTGTTACATTTATTCGTCTGTTATAGACCAAATACTCTGGCCATGTTTGAATTCTTCCCTTAGCAGAATCTCAGTTTTTGGTAGTTTTTGCCTTCCAGGAATCTTTACAGTCAGCTCTTCATCATCTTCCCCTTTGAATGCAGATATCATTCCTAACTCTACTTTGCCACTGGAATAAAAATTGGACAAGAATTATGCCCAAACACACACACACACACACGAATTAAGCCCTAAAAACTTCAAAAACAAAAACTGTCACACTATATTTATATCCAAAAAAGTTTTACTGTTCATTCAAATGACAACCACTCAGCAGTTTAAGTTGTCCCAGAAGTTTATTGTCTAAGATACTGAGCAAAAAAGGGGATCTGCACAGTGACACGTTCATTCCCCTAGAAAGTTAAATAAACAACCTACTGGGTTCTCTCAGTTTAAAAAGTTCTAACTGTATTGTGTTCCACACAGCCCAGGCGATATAAAAAAAACAGAAGGCACTTCTTGAGATTCCCAATCTGTGTATTTTACAAATTCTTAAAGAAAAAAATCTCCCACTTCTTATGCTCTAAGTTAAACTCTATACCCTTACTCCCTGCTATTCCAATCCAAAGAATGTATTCAAATAATCAAGCAACTACAATACTTTTCTAAGATAGTCTTTTAAGTTTGCTCTAGAGATGCAAAGCTGGTAAGGGACTAATACCCATAACAGAGAGCATGAGCTTAAAATGCACATATTCCGTGCCCAAAAGCTCGCTCCATCAGTACTGCTCCATCAGTACCGTCTTAGCTTTGAGAAATTTGTATTGCATTTTGGTCTTCTACTGCGCTCAAAATACAAAATGAAACACACATTCTCAACAGATGACTCTGTCTAGATTTTCTGAACTACAGAACTCTGGAGAAGCAGTATTCATGAATTAGAATTTGTTACAGGCACAGGAGACCAGGGGGGCAAGCTTTCAAAAGACAAGGGCTATGGGACTGGATTAGAAACAAATTATAGTGTAGCTATATGTTTTTTTTATCAGAAACACACTTAAGATAAAGCCAATTAGGAACACTAAATAAAAGAGTGAAAAGAGATATATCAAATACCAACTCTCAAAACAGCTCATTTAGTAATATTAACAGTACCTAAACATTATTTAAGGCAAAACAAGTAAACCATGATAAAGAAGGAAAACAGCTTGCCAAGAAGATTCACATAAACCTACATATCTTTGAAAATACAAATTATATATAGTTTTGTATATATGTGTGTAATTACAGAATTATCTAGTTATACAATTTATCTTTTTATAATTATATAATTACGGAGAGCTTCCAAATATAGCTTTGAATTACGTAAATTAAAAAGTCATAATTATATAGATAAATGGAGAAAATCCACAATCACAGATTTTTAACACTTCCACCAGAAATTGATATATCAAAGAAACTAGAAACTAATAAGAACAAGGAACGCAATTAAAAATCTTGTTCTAAAAATATACAGATCTCTCCAACCAACAAAGTGATTTTAAGGCAAGTATATATTACAGATATAGAGATTAAACGAATGAGCTCGGAGAAACAGGATTCTAATCCTGGTTCTGCTGCTTACTAGTAAGTAACTCACTTGCCTCAACTGCTTAAGTCTGTCCGAGCTTTATAATATAAATACCCCTTAACTGAAATTAAAATAAAATCTACCTCCTATAGATTTTGCAAGAAAATAAGAGACATCTGGACCACCCAGGGCAGCTGGGGCTTTGTCTCTGTCCCAAGAAAACTGTCTTCTATCAAAAGCCATCGAACAGTAACAGCCTAATTGATTAGCTTTAAATGGGGTAATTACAATCAAATCCCAAAAACAACATATACCTTTAAAAAAAAAGATTTTATTAATTTATTTGAGAGAGAGAGAGAAAGGGAGGGAGGGGGAGCACAAGCAGAGGGAGAGGCTGACTCTACACTGAGCAGGGAGCCCTCCACACTGAGGCTGGATCCCAGACCCTGGATCAAGACCCGAGCTGAAGGTAGACGACTGAGCCACTCAGATGCCCCCAACATATACCCTTTTTAAACAACTATTTTGTAACTCTTCTACTACCCGAGATAAAACTTAATGATATACATATAGTTTACAAAAAAAAAAAAATCAAGCATTCACTAGCTACAAAATCAAGGAAAAATAAAGTGAAAGTAATTTATCATAAAGAGTACGTATTTTTCAAAGTGTAAATGTTTGAGCCAAACTATACCAGACAACACCATGAACTCCTAAATAGAATCAGTGACTATTAACAGCTACAAACAAAATTTCCTCCACATATTTCCAAAAGGTTGAGAATTTCTGAACTGGACGGACTATGCAGGCTGCTTCCCATATCCGAAGCGCTCAACCAAATGTGATTCCCTATCCTAATCTCCAAGTAAGGATTTTAAGGCACCCTCCCTCAATTCTCCATCCCCTGATGTGTGACAGCCTCCACAGCTCATGTATAGAGCATAACAGCAGGAAAACAGAAAGCTCAGAGTGAGAAAAGCGATGAAGAGAAAGCATGGCAGCAGGAAGAGGAAGAGCAAACATTCAGACCAGCCACCCCTAGTCTCATTACACACGTCTGCAAGCAACCCAAACTCCGCTGAGCCCTCAGACACACACAATCGCAGAGTGACACCTTCTGCTACAGGTCCAAGCCTTTAAATGGAGCCAATTCCTTGAAATACCCTCAGCACCGCACAGTTTGTGTGGGTCGTTCCATGTTTCCTGTTAGTTTTCCCAGCAACTCTGAGTGAACACCTGCTGGGCTTGGCCGGCTCTCCTACTGAATTATAAAAAGATGTTGCCAGAGAAACCCTGATTTTCTCACCTCCACATTTGTATTAATCCAAAATGCAGAACGGAGTGACTGCATGCATCTCTCACTGGCTTTGGCTTCCACTGCCTCTGCTTAGAGCCAGGTTAATTAGAAGCAGACCCTGCAGACTGGCTCTCTAACATTTCCCTCTGGAAGACGTCTCGTTTTTATTTATTAATTTACTTTTTTAAAAGATTTATTTTATTTGAGAGAGAGAGTGTGTGTGCATGCATGGAGGAGGGACAGAGGCAGAGGGAGAGAATCCCAAGTGGACCCTCTGCTGAGTTCAGAGCCCGATGAGGGAGGGGTTCAATCTCACAACCCCCAAATCCAGACCTGAGCCGAAACCCAGTCAGATGCTTAACCAGCTGAGCCACCCAGGCACCCCAGGATATGTTTTTTAATATCCAAACATCATACAGTGTTTTCTATTGGTTTCTTATTTAGGTTTAACACTAATACATACATACCCCAAACTCAATACAACAGTTTAAACAAAAGGGTGTGCAGGAAAAAGGGAAACTACATTCCTGATGTTGAATTAGAATTCCATGTGGACATTTTAAAGAGTATGCAGAGTATTCAAGACGTGCCATGGACCACTGCATACGAAGCAATAATTCCTTACCAAGTATGTTAACTGGAGAGCTGGAAGAGTTGTGTATTTGTTACTTACATAGGGGTATTTTGTTGTGTTTTACTAATACTTGGGAAACCAGTATGGAGTTTTAGATTTATACATCTTATTTTTCACCATTTAAAAGTGCAGGAAATAGTCTCCTGGCTGGTATCCCTACATAGAATATCTGATTTCCAGGAATGGATTACTGATGTAGAGACAGATGCCCTTTTACAAGCATCAGTGTTAAGGTGAAGTGGAAATGACTCACTGGATTAGGAATCAGTTGGTATTTATTTATTTATTTATTTATTTATTTATTTTATTTTATTTTATGACTTGAGGTAAAGTCATAAACAACCCCTCTACGAGTCAGTTTTTAGGAAAGTCACAAATCAATGTCCTTGAAGAAAGTACACAAGATAGCAGTAGTATTCCCAAGTCCGACAGTCCTTACTGGTGTTGAAAATCTCTGAAGTGTTATCTGCCCATGTAGACATCAAGTGCTCAGCAATCCAGAAATGCTAATTCAGTTAATCTTTTCTGGATGAATTAAGGCAAGACTACCAGACAGAACCAGAGCTAAGCGTCTACATTTTTGTACCTCTCCAACATGATTAGGCTATACCGTGGTCTGCTCCTATCTTTCCAGTACCCTTCGGCTATTGTCTTGGGACAGTAAAATAATTACTGCTCTCTACCAACATCATTAGTATTTTCCAATTTTCAAATGAAAGACCTTTCTCATATTAAAAAATGAAGTTAATTACTGTTCAACTCTCATGGTGATATTCAGGCACCAGCTTTTGTAACTCCCTTTTTAAATCTACATAATTGTTCTAGAGCCCAGAAGTACCCTGAACTACACAGATCCAACCATCCTTTTATTATTTTTTTAAAGATCTTATTGATTGATTGATTGATTGACAAGCAGACTCCCTGCTGAGCGCAGAGCCTGAAGCATCTCTCGATCCCATGACCCTGAGATCATGACCTGAGCTGAAATCAAGAGTCAGACGATTAACCGGCTTGTGCACCCCAGGTACCCCTCCCCCACCATTCTTTTAATCAAGCTGCCCTCAAAGTGCCGATGGACGATGCTCCCGCTCCTGAGAGCCAACCAAAGCCCACTCTTACCTGCAGTTCAAACAGCCTGTGCTACTTTAACTGATGCTCAGCAAGATGAGCACTAACACGCTAACTCCTTAAGTTACGGATTACAGCCGACCAGATAATTCCATCTGTGCTTCTAACGCTGTCACCACCCAGTTTTCTCCTAGAAGACGCATCTCCAAGGCAAGGATCTGCTTTACATACAGTTTGGGACCAGCCTGGCCAGAACTGAGTGAATGTCAAGAGCCACAAAAACCTATACTTCAACACTGACCTGCTCACAGGCTACAATTACCCGGTGAGAAACAAAAGTCTTCGGAAGCTTTCACCGTGTAACCACAAGAGCAGTGATAGGTGAAAGCTACAGCAGACTGCCCAGCACGCAAAAATAAAAGTTAAAAAAAAATGTGGAGAGAAAGATTTCCCTGTTTTTTTTTTTTGTAACCAAAACTTTAATCCCAAGGATTCTCACAAACATATTACAAATGACAGCATGAAAAAAAAAATCTTACACAGTAACTCAAAGTTCAGCTCTACAATATACCCTTAAACTGGCAGAACATTGGTATCTTGAATAGTTTCAAATTACCAAATAGAGAATGTTACAAAGAGCTGTGTATTCATATACAGCAATCACATAAGGATCTTAAGACCTAAAGCAAAGGTAAACTAACTTTCTGCAAACTTCCAATTCTACACCTGTTCCAAGAGACAAACAAATGTGAACAGCTAAAACATCTTAAAAATGCACCAAGCTTATGAAATCTCAAACAAAACTTGAATTTTCTGTACATACTCCTGTCAAATGAAGTTATTTCCTGTACACCACTCCTCTTGCAAACTGGTCTTCTATTTCCTTTCATTTGACCTAGATCGGCTACGAGACCTAGAGAAGGAGCTGACCGCTTGTGATTTCTCTCAAGACAGTGATCTCTCTCCCCTCCTGCTACAGCTGTGGGAGAAGCTTCTCCATCTTGGAGATCTGCGGCGAGGTGGAGGACTCCTTCTCCGATAATCATCTCGAGGGCGATGACCCCAAGACGGAGGTGGTCCACAATTTCGACTTCTCTTTTCACCATTCGAGAGTCCCACTCTTACTCAGCAGCCACATGATGTTCTCCCATCTAGTTCTCGAACAGCATCGGCTGCATCTTGGGGATCTTCAAATTCAACAAAAGCAAAGCCAGGAGTGTTTCTAGCAACCCACACACTTTGGAGTGGTCCATAATAGCCAAAAGCTCATTCCAGTTCAGTCTTGTTACCACTGTTTCCAAGATTACCTACATAAACCTTACTGTCCAATGGACAGGAATCACGATGCATTTCAAGATCTTGGGTTAGAAAGTGGATGCTCAAATCTACACACCCTTGGACGGGTCTTCTGCTTCCCGTTCCCCTCCCCTCCCGGCTCCAGCAGATGCTCTTGCTGACCTGGTGTCCACGAAATGGCCAGATTTCCCTGTTCTTTTTGCCTCCCATGAAGTTAAGAAGAGACCTGTTCTACTCTGCATCACGGGTAAGGCAGTACATGTGACAGTCAGGACAGTTGGGTCAGGACTTAAACTCACTAGAGTTTATTCAACCTCATTTTTTTTTTTTTAAGAATGCTGGGTCCTTCTTCTTTTTTCCTTTTTTTTAAGATTTATTTATTGATTTATTTGACACAGAGAAAGAGAGATCACAAGTAGGCAGAGAGGCAGGCAGAGAGAGGAGGAAGCAGGCTCCCCGCTGAGCAGGGAACCCGATGCGGGGCTCGATCCCAGGACCTTGAGATCATGACCTGAGCCGAAGGCAGAGGCTTTAACCCACTGAGCCACCCAGGCGCCCCTATTCAACCTCATTTAAAAAACAAATCTAGAGGGACGTCTGGGTGGCTCAGTCGAGTAAGCATTCGCCTTTGGCTCAGGTCATGATCCCAGGGTCCTGGGATTGAGCCCCAGACCGGGCTCCCTGCTCAGTGGGGAGCCTGCTTCTCCCTCTCCCTCTGCCCCACTTTTCTGGTTTGTGTGCTCTCTTTCTCTCAAATAAGTAAAATCTCTAAATTAAAAAAAAGGGGGGAATATTTTCCTATCCACTCTGTAATTCAGAGGCTTTTTCTCAGTCTGTTCTCTGAAACCACTCAGAATATGCACTACTGTGGGAAGAATGCATTTTGATTGACAGCATAATCAATTTTTAATCATCTCAAGTATATTGTCTATTTGGAATGTGCAGTGAATTCTCTCGCTTTCACTGATGACTACTAATGGAGGCACATTTGTTTTACCACTAGGGAAGCAAATTTTGCTGCAAAGCCATTTTTGTAATGTACTTCAAAACCAAATATAAACGATTTAGTGATTATCTCTTATGTGGGATCCTTTCTTTACTTCATGTGACCTCCATTAGCAGAGATGACCAGGAGCAGGCCGGAGTCAGGCTTGCTCATGTTTTGGAAGTCTGAGGTCAGCTCCCGGTATGAGTGGTTCTGCCGACAGGACACTGTTCACTGCAGCAAGCAGGTGGACCTGAGGCAAAAGCCAAGGTTCTTTCCTTAGAGCCTGCACCGTGATATCACTACCATTAGACGAATCTTATGAAGGACTTCAAAATTGTTTGTAGTTTAAAATATGTGACATCCATAGAAAACCATAAAACTATTGCTATAAATTCTACATGTCTTTGAATAACATAAATACACAGAAAATCCAGCAATCTTTGAAATCTTAAACCTTACCACAGACAAAAAATATTTGTCTTGAAAGGAAAATTCTTCAGTTATCTCATAAGGCATTCTGTGATCACATCATTCAAAATTAAGAAATTACAGGGCGCCTGGGTGGCTCAGTCGCTTAAGCACCTGCCTTTGGCTCAGGTCACGATTCTGGGTCCTGGGATAGAGACATGTCAGCTTCCCTGCTTAGGGGGCAGTCTGCTTCTACCTCTGCCTCTGCCCCTCCCCCTCCCCCTGCTCTCTCTTGCTCACTCTCTCTCTCTCTCAAATAAAAAAAATCTTTAAGAAAAGTTAAAATGTAAAATTTTTAACTACTTAGCTTTTTGTTTTTGTTTTACCATAAATGGTGCCCTGTTATATGTAATGTTCCGAAANATCTTTAAGAAAAGTTAAAATGTAAAATTTTTAACTACTTAGCTTTTTGTTTTTGTTTTACCATAAATGGTGCCCTGTTATATGTAATGTTCCGAAATTTTTTATAATTAATGAATTATGCAAATTTCTATAGCAATGGATCATTTCATTCTATTTAACTGTATGGATGTACTGGTTTTTTCCCCATGTTGGTTTTTTTTTAAGTCTCTTTTGTGTAATGGAAATATAGTTGACAGGGCGCCTGGGTGGCTCAGTGGGTTAAAGCCGCTGCCTTCGGCTCAGGTCATGATCCCAGGGTCCTGGGATCGAGGCCCACATCGGACTCCCTGCTCAGCAGGGAGCCTGCTTCCTCCTCTCTCTCTCTGCCTGCCTCTCTGCCTACTTGTAATCTCTCTCTCTGTGTCAAATGAATAAATAAAATCTTTAAAAAAAAAAAAAAAAGAAATATAGTTGACAGACAATGTTATCTTAGTTACAGGTGTACAACATAATGATCCAACAATTACACATACGACACAATGCTCACTACAAGTATAGTTACATTTGTCACCACTCAGTTATCAGTGTTATTGACTCTATTCCCTATCCTGTAGTGTTCATCCCTGTGACTTATTTGTAACTGGAATTTTATACCACTTAATCCCCTCTACCTTCCTCCCCTCTGACAACACCAGTTTGTTCTCTGTATTTATGTCTGTTTCTGGTTTTTGTTTGTTTATTTTGTTTTTAAAATTCTACATATAAGTGAAGTCACATATAGTATTTGTCTTTCTCTGACTTACTTCTCTTGGCATAATACTCTCTAGGTCCAACCACGATGTTGTGAATGGCAAGATCTCTTTCTTTTTTATGGCTGAGTAATATTCCATTGAGAGAGCGTGAGTTTGTGCGTGTGTGTGTATACGTATACATCTTTATCAATTTGTTTATTGACACTTACGTTGCTTCCACACTTTGGTTTTTGCAAATAATGCTGCAAAAAGATAGAGGAGCATACTTTTTTTTTTTAATTAGTGTTTTCATTTTCATTTTCTTTCTTTTTTTTTTTAATTAGTGTTTTCATTTTCTTTGGGTAAATACCCAGTAGTAGGATTACTAGTATAGAATTTTAATTTTGAGGAACCTCCTACTGTTTTCCATAATGGCTGCACCAATTTATATTCTCACTGACAAAACACAAAGATTGCCTGATCGCCACATCCTCACCAACACTTGTTATTTCTTATCTTTTTGATACTAAGCATTCTGGCTGATGTGAGGTGATATCTCACTGTGGTTTTGATTGCGTTGACTTGATGATCAAAAACGTTGAAAAGACACATGTTTTCATGTATCTCTTGGCCATCTGCATGTCTTCTTTGGAAAAATGTCTACTCAGGTTTTCTGCTCATTTTCTAATCAGATTGTTTGGGTTTTTGGTTTGCTCGTTTGTTTAGGGGTGTTGAGTTGTATGAGTTCTTTATATATTTTGGATATTAACCCCTTTGTAGGTATGTCATTTGCAAGTATCTCCTCCCATTCATCAGGTTGCCTTTTTGTTTTATTAAATGGTTTCCTTTACTGTACAAAAGCTTTTATTCTGAGGTAGTCCCAATAGTTTATTTTTTGCTTTTGTTTCCCTTGCCTGAGGAGACATACCTAGAAATAGTGGCTAAGTTCAATGTCAAAGAAATTACTACCTCTATTTTCTTTTAGAAGTTTTATGGTTTCAGGTCTCACATTTAGGCCTTTCATCCATTTTCAGTTTACTTTTGTATTTGGTGTAAGAAAGTGGTCCAGTTTCATTCTTTTGATGTGGCTGTCCAGTTTTCCCAGAACCATTTACAGAAGAGATTATCTTTTTTTCCATTGTATATTCTTGCCTCCTTTGTCATAGGTTAATTAATCATATAAGCATGGCTTTATTTCTGGGGATTCTACTGTGTTCCTTTGATCTATATATCTGTTTTTGTGCCAGTGGTCTATTGTTTTGATTACTATACCTTTGTAGTATGATTTGGAATCTGGGATTGTGATACCTCCAGCTCTGTTCTTCTTTTTCAAAACTACCTTGGCTATTCGGGGTCTTTTGTGGTTCCATACAAATTTTAGGATTATTTATTCTAGTTCTATGTAAAATGCTATCAGTATTTGATAGGGAATGCACTGAATCTGTAGATTACTTTGAAATACATGTATATATATATTTTTTTCAATCTTTCCTTCCAGTATTCAAGGTTGTTCCATTCTGTTATTTATGCCATATAGTGTGTTCTTTATTTCAGCTCTTTTTCATATCTCATATTTTTCCTTGGCTCTTTCCTGCATTTTCTAGTTCCTATTTCATATTGCTATATTTCTTTTGCTAGCAATCTATCTCAGAAGTCTTGGTTAGTCAGTTCTAATATTTCTACTGCTGAAAGAATTTTGTATTGATCATGTTGTCTTTCTTTTGAAATGGTTGTACTTTTCCAGTATCTTGTTATTCTGGCCTGTGAGCTCATCCTCCTCTAGGAGTATCAGCTGCTCTATCAGGCACTGGGATGGAGGAAAACCACATGCCAATGCATGCTGGTCCCAGTAAGCTATGGGCAGGAAGCCCCAGACAGTAGAGGAACCACAGTCCATCACTCTTCTCCCACCAAACAGCCCCACAGGCCAAGGGAGCAGCCTTCGCTCCTGCAGCAGCATCAGAAGGTGCTCACAAGCTGTAACGCACGGCTCAGGGGGGCAGAGCAGGAGTGGACAGGGAGGAACCGCCCTGGCTACTCAGCTCCGTCATTTTCCTCAGCACCTTCTCAGGACTTCTATGCCCAAACCGCAGTTTTAGAAAAAAGTACAGAAGAATGCTTTTAACTTGGAGGTACAGAAGGAGGACGAAATGTAAAAGTTACAAAGAAAAAGATTGTATAAGAGTATTTAAGGCTTCCAATAAAATGTATAGCCTATCTAGGAGATGTTAACTCTCTCATTCAGAATCGATAGTTTCAACTTCCTTGTCCTCTTCCTCACACGGTGGTAACAAGATTGCTTCTCTACCAAACACAAGGCGTGGCAGGCGGATCCCTACGGCACCTGTCAACGTTCTCAAAATGACCTCCTCCCAGAGCCTGTTTCACATCTTCCTCCAAACCTTCCTCCAAAGTAAGAAATAAGAACTTTTTTCTTCTAGAAATGACTCCTGAACACCAGTGTGACCACCCAGTGACCTGCCAAAATGTGCAGTGCTTCTGCATCGACCACAGATAATTCTGCTTGAAGAGAGGATCTTGGTAAACCACTGGCAATGCCTGGGCTATGTCACCGTATTTCTATCCTTTATTATTAAGCCCCTCTTGCATACACAATTGCTTTGGCTGTTTCCAAGACAGTATACAAAGTAAGTGAGCTGTGCAGAACTCGGTCTTCCTGTTTCTAGGGGGAGGCCGGCCCACAGATGTTCAACATTCAAGCCTTTGTTCCTACACCTCTATACAGGTCCTGAGAGGGAGTTTATTTATTTATTTTACCAAGCAAATCCATAGATGGAAGGGAACAGAGCCGTTCAGGGAAAGCCAACATACCTTCAGCATGTAGTAGAAGGGCACCCATGATAGGAAGAGGTCAGAGAAGAACTCAGCAATGCTGAACACACCATACACTACCCAGTAGGTCAGCCACTGGGTATCATCTTCTTTGTTGGGACTCTCTATGGCTTTAATTCTGAAAGGCAATAAAAAGCACATGTATCATGTAGGGAGACCTCAGTGAAACATTTTCAAACAGTAGACTTTGACAGCCCGCCCTCTAACACCAAGTAGGTAACTCAGGCAAATGCATGAACCATGCCACTGAGATAAGAATACAACATAAGGATAGGCAGCAGTGTGGAAATAATAAGACAGGCCATCATAACTACCAGTTATATTACCAGTCTTCTGGTCACCAGAGAAACCAACACTAGCTTTCTCCCGGATTTCCACCCTGCCTGTGCCTCAACCCAGGCACCAACAGATACCACCAATGACTGGGAACCCCCAAGTGGCGTCCTGACGCCAGAGATACATCAAGAATTCTCTCGTGGTGAGGCGCCTGGCTGTCTCAGCCAGTGGAGCATGCGACTCTTGGTCTTGGGGTTGTGAGTCTGAGCCCCATGTTGGGCGTAGAGTAAACTGTAAACCGTAAAAAAAAAAAAGAAAGAATTCTTTCGTGGTAACTTAGTTCTTATGTGCTTTTAATAACTGAGGTATATTATGGGTAAGCAGAAACTTCTGTAAAGGAACTTCGGGAACACAGTTCAGATATGGCCCGAAATCTATAACATACTTCGTAACAAACAGGTGAAAGCAAGCATCGTGGCATCCATTTGGTTCGGACTATCATATGTGACCCTTGGGCCGTGGTCTCTCCTCCCCTCATCTTAATAACCTGACTTTTTTAGTATAACTACTGCTTAAACAAATTTCATTCTGCAAATGAATGGAAATAAATTTAAAATCATCTTTTACTTCTGAATCACAGAAATCTCTTCCAGGACTGGGAATCTCTTCATTCTAAACCTGAATTCTGTAATTTTTTTATCCTAACCTGACATACATCTGGTTACTTATCATAACTGAGTTGAACTAAAATAGTAAACTAGAAGAAGTATGACTCTTGTTAGCCAATGAGATGGGTTAACTATTGAAAATACTTGGTAAAACGGGTTCTCGAAAAAGATGGTTAGGTTGCTGAATCACACTGAGTCAGTCACTGCAAAAGCCTCTGGACAGGTGAGAAGCAGCTGTGGGCATGAGGTTTGTGTGCATGACTGTTTGAAGAGAACAACTGAAGGGGGAAAGTTATAGCTGATGAAGATGAGCGCCAATGGCGTGAGGGAGAGACAGGGAGAAGTGATGGCTGCTCTGAAAGTCAAGAATAGGCAAAAGTGTTCCAGTTTACACAAAAGAATCACAAAATGAATTTAAGAAAGCTGCATATAAAATAATGGCTTGTAACATATGGACTATGTCCGTGTTTTAGCTTTCCTCAGAGTAGCTGGCAAATATAATTGAGGGCCAAAGGACAAGGGTAGGCAAGCACATTAGCCCAAGAACTAACAATGGTATGTATCCCCTTGACACGTAAGGTCATTTTCCTCCCCATTTCTATTTAAGTGGATCTTTTAAATTATTATTTTTGATAAAGATTTGTTTCATATCCATCACTCCTGGGCAGAGTGGATGCAGTTATAATTCACTTCTGGTCTTGGTTTGAGGAACAAAAGCAATTCATGACTAAGTAAACAAACATGATCCAGTCAACAAACATATCCACATATAAACATAAACTGAAATAAACCATTCCATGGAAACATTCTGATATTTTCAATTCCATCCTATGTCGTTATTTTTAAGAGGTTAGTCAAGATCCACAGATTCAAAAACAGAAAAGCCACCCAAACAGTTCAAGTTCAGTGCTTCAAGGAATAAAAAAAAATGGTTAGTCCTCTAACTTACGGACACTATGGATTCAAAAGCTTCTGCATTAATAAACTTGGAACACTGTGTAGTAACACTGGAAAGTAGGAAGAAAAGAGCTCAAAAATGAACACAGAGGTTGACCAGGACTTTGCAGAAAACCAAGGCACATGAAAGAAGAGAGGACCACAGAGTTTTACTAAGCCAAAGATTTTTTTAAAGATTTATTTATTTATTTGAGACAGAGAGAGGGAAAAGGAGAGAATGAGCATGATCGGGAGGAGGGGCAGAGGGAGAGGGAGAAGCAGGCTCCCTGCTAAGCAGGCAGACACTTAACTGACTGAGCCACCAAAGCGCCCTTAAGCGGAAGAGATTTTTAATAGAATTTTTCATATGACTGAAGCATTTATTGTTTTAATTTAAAATAGCACAAGGTTCCTTTCTAAAAATGTCTACTACATGTCATAACATCAATTAGTCAAAACAAGAAAGAACAAGAAATTGTCTATAGGTGTGGAAACTGAGACTCAAAAAGATGAAGCACCCCAGTCTAGTTATGGGGAGAGAAGAGCTTAAAATTGCTGTCTCCTGGTGGCACCTGGGTGGTGTCTGCCTTTGGCTCAGGTCCTGATCCCAGAGTCCTGGGATCGAGCCCCACATCAGGCTCCCAGTGTCAACAGGGAATCTGCTTCTCCCTCTGGGTCTGCAGCTCTCCCTACTAGTGCCCTGTCTCTCTCAAATAAATAAATAAAATCTTAAAAAAAAAAAAAAACCTGCCATTTCCTGAATGCTATTTACTTATATACTTCCTCGTCCAAATAAGTGGACACAGGTCATTTCTCACCAATGCATTCACCTGCCTCATACATACACTATCACATTTCAACTCAGTATAACAGAATGATGATGTAGCAACTTGTCAGGCAACACAGGGACTCAAGAATCTTAAGCAGCGCTCTATGCCTTTAAGTCATTTCCATTTTGGTCAACACGGCACAGCTAAAGACTGGGAGAGGTAGGAACCTAGTAGTTTTTTCCCCAACATCATTATCTACAAGACTGTCTTTTCCCCACTTCATATTCTTGCCTCCTTTGTTGTAGATGAATTACCCATATAAGCATGAGTTTATTTCTGGGCTTTCCATGGTGTTCCACTGATCTGTGTCTGTCTTTGCACCAGCACCATACTGTTTTACTACAGCTTTGTAACAGATCTTGAAATCTGGGATTGTGATACCAATCTCTTTCTCGAGATTGCTTTTGCTATTCAGGGTCTTTTGTGATTCCATACAAATATTAGGATTATTTGTTCTAGTCCTGTGAAAAGTGCTATTGGTATTCTGATAGGGATTATACTGATTCCATAGATTGCTTTGAGTTGTATGGACATTTTAACAATATTAATTCTTCCAATCCATGAACATGGTATGTCTTTCCATTTGTGTCCTCTTCAATTTCTTTCATCAATGACTCATAGTTTTCAGAGTACAGGTTTTTCACATCCTTGGTTAAATTTTACTTAATAATTATTTAACTTCATAATAGCCCTATTAAATAAGTATTGTCACTTTCATCTTTGAGGGAAAGACTGAGGCTCAGGTAAGAAAAATAACATGTGCAGGGCTCATAGCTACAAAGTAACAAAGATTGGGGGTGCCTGGCTGGCTCAGTAGCGAGAGCAAGCAACTCCTGATCTCGGGGTCATGAGTTCAAGACCCATGCTGGGTGGAGAGCTTACTTAAGGAAGGAAGGAAGGAAGGGGAGAAAAGAACAAGTAGCAGAGATTGAATTTACACCCAAAATTAACTCTGACAAAGCCTGTGCCTATTTCACACTATTCCAGGCTGTTTTCCTATTTAGAACTCACCACCAGGCTGTATAACACTTAGCAAAAAAATCTGGTACCAAGTAGTCATTTAATAAGTATTTACTGCATTAATATAAATACAAAAAGAGTTCTTGGTCTTCCCTTTGGAAGGGACCACAGTGATCTCATCTTATGCTGAAGAAAACCAAGGCTCAGAAAGGGTAGACTGGGTCACAGAAGACAAATAGGAGGAAATGTCAGTCTCAAGGTCCAGATCCTTGGAGAACCATTCCACCCTCCATCCTGCTTACTTGGGCAGAAGGCAGGCAGAGGTGGGAAGGGCAGGCAGGGCAGTTAGAAGTGAACAGGACAGTGTTCTGAGTTGGTGCCCCAGTCCACTGTGTCTTAAATTTAGATGATGATCCACCTCCACCTAGAGAACTAATCAAACACATACATGCCTGGGTCCTTTTCAGACCTCGTGTTCAGGTGCTGGCATGTAGGGCACAGGTATAAACTTAAAGAAAGTTATGGAGCTGATCCTAAGGCTGAGCCCAGTTTCAGAACAGCCAGCTCAAAGTTCAGTCTCAGCACCACCTCCCCGTCCTTTCTAGGAAAGAAAATCCAAGTGATAGACTTGGATCCAATCAGCTATAGCCAAAGGGTAGGCTACCCCTTTCGGGCAATGAATCCGAGGCCAAGAGAGAAGAAAAGTTAGACAGGGAAAGCAGACTGAATCCTGTTTCTGCTATGCTTAGAATGAGTCACTCTAAGATGATCCAGAATGCTCACTTGAACATTCTCAAATCTGTAAAGGAATTCAAAATAAAAACACCTCCTAACCAAAACTCTTTGCTAAAATTTCAAGAACCAATCTAGAAATCCTGTATTTGTTTGGCTAGAACACTAACCTCCCCCAGGGCTTTTCAGTCCCTAGCTAAACCCTAGAGGAGCTCTGGAAGGGTCCCAAAAGCAGCTGGCAGCAATTTCAACCACTCCCCCAGAGGCCTGGATCACTGTCTCACATACTCTCTATTTTCCCTTGCCCATAGTGGGGTATGTTAGCTGCACCACGGACAGTGAACCTGGTTTCAGAAAAACTCCTGGGGGGACACATTCACAAAAGACAGACAGCCTGGTCTTCGATTGCTCTCCGTGGACTCTTACTGCCATATTCTCCCTCTTGATCCAACACCTGGCCACTTGGGCTCAGTGCTGTGGGCTCTTTGTTCTCTCTCTCCTTGGCTACCTACCCTGTTCTAGGGGCAGGGCTTGGCCTGCTTGGAGCAGGTGGCAAAAAAGAAATGAGGCCTGGGTGAGCAGTGAAGACACGGCTCAGGTGCTGAAGGTGATCGTCAATACCACCTATGGGAGTGACTTGCAGTTCTAAAAATTCACAGAGCAGAATTAGATACTGTTGAATGTTAAGTTGGCAGCTGTCCTACAGATAAACTGTTCCTATTCTATATTTTATAGAGCAAAATATGAAGTTCAAAGAGGAAAGATTGGTATTAAAATGAATTTCACCTGAAAATAAAATATTATAGGGGTGCCTGGGTGGCCCAGTCAGTTGAGTGTCTGCCTTTGGCTCAGGTCATGATCTTGGGGTCTTGGGACTGAGCCCTGCATTGGGCTCCCTGAGCAGGGGGGAGCCTACTTCTCCCTCTCCCCCTGCTTGTGCTCTCTCTCTGTCACATAAATGAATAATCTATAAAAAGAAAAGATTATAGAAGCATGTGTCCACACAGTTTTTAAGGGCAGCAACGAAACTACATAAATACATATTATATCCACACAATGGAATATTCTGAAGCCTTTAAAAAGGATATTAACAGAGAAAGATGTACAAGATATAGGGTTGAATGTAAAAAGGAGATTACTAACTTCGTGTTTGAAAAAAAGAGAGGCAGATATGTATCTGTGTGTGTTTACAGACCAAGAATGATGTCCTGAAATATATATTTCAAATTGGGTAAAGTTAACTTGGGCACTGGGATTGCAGAATTTCATTTTAAGGTCTTTTTGTAATGAGTCTGTACTATTTTCCACAACAAGAGGAAGGAAAAAGATTTCCATTTGGAGAAAAAAACTGAACACCAGACTTTATACAACTACTTCCTCCTATGAGACTAGCTCTCCCTCTAGGGCTTTGTTAAACACTAAAGTGAACATCAGGCACACTCATTTAATTTCTTTCCTGAGGAAACAGCTCCTGGGTTTCTTACAAACAAACTTCTCTAACAATAACTGGACACATGCTGCTGTGTTTCAGAGCATTAAAAGGCCTTCAGTACACACATAAACACAGAAAGAGAAAGGAGTCCGATAGCCCATCACATGGAATGGACTCATTCTAATTTTCTATTTAAACAAAGCAAACTATCAAAAAAGTTATTAATTACTGCGGAATAGCCAGACTTTTTCTTTCTTCCCAATACTCATCTGGCTTTGCATCATTTCGCCATCCTTGGCTTTCACCTTGTAATCTGGTTCCACCACTTACTGGGCACATGACCTTGAGCAAGTTATTCTGGGCCTTAGTGTCCTCATTTCTCAAGCAGGACTGATAAACCTTATCGTGTTGTTGTGAAGATTAAATTAATACATGTAAAGCACTCAGAATCAATGAACTGAGTAAACTCTCGTTAAATATTACCTTAACAGATAAATACTTANAATTTTCTATTTAAACAAAGCAAACTATCAAAAAAGTTATTAATTACTGTGGAATAGCCAGACTTTTTCTTTCTTCCCAATACTCATCTGGCTTTGCATCATTTCGCCATCCTTGGCTTTCACCTTGTAATCTGGTTCCACCACTTACTGGGCACATGACCTTGAGCAAGTTATTCTGGGCCTTAGTGTCCTCATTTCTCAAGCAGGACTGATAAACCTTATCGTGTTGTTGTGAAGATTAAATTAATACATGTAAAGCACTCAGAATCAATGAACTGAGTAAACTCTCGTTAAATATTACCTTAACAGATAAATACTTATAATGTGATAATAATTTACTATCATTATAGGGAGGCAAGAGACTAAAAGGAAAAGCAAGTGATAAGAACACTCCAGTCCTTCTGGGTAAGTAGAGCTTCTGGCTAAGTAGAGGGTTAACAGCATTGTTAATAAGGGTAAGAGGAGATTAGAGAATTACCCATGGATTTTAATTATACCTCACTCTCCAAATCCCAAATGCTACAGAGAGTAAAGAGCTGAAATCCCCAAATCTCATTTTCAGGTCAATGGGGGACAAACTCGGACATTGCTGAGAACATTTTTCAGACCCCAAATTTTTTAGTACTGGATGGGTATTGATAACGCACAGGACCCAGAGGCCAGACCACAGGGCTCCGAGTACTGGCTGCCTCCACCCACATGGCCCACCTGTTTGTTTATACCTTTACTGCTCTTTTCTAAAAGCAAGGGCAGGAAGGAAAGGTGGCTGAAGGATAGCATTAAACATGTGGAGAGAAAACAAAAGTTGTGCAGAGATGATCTTGAGCTACTAGTATTCTCTCCCTCACAAACTGAGTCATTCCTCAGAACACCTACGGTATTCCCTGCCCCATGGGGTAATCCACCATAGCAAATCCGTGCCAGATGCCTTCAGATACAAGCATATACTGAGCGCTGACGTTGCTTCTGACACTGTAAGTAAGCCCTCGGGCCAAAATAGTGGTTCTCAAGGACCAAAAGTCAATAGTCGAGAATAGTTCCACTCCTAATTAAGGAGCACATGTGTGCTTCGGGGAGGGTCCTATGAAGGAGGGCTGTGCAGGCAGAGTACAGGAAACTGGAAATCTTAATAGAAACAAAAATTTTAAAAATGGGATTAAATATTTATAAGTTGTTAAAATTATACCCAGTGCTTAGGAACATGTATACCACTGTACTGTAACAGAAAAGAACCATTAGCCACACCACCACATCTCCACGACCTGGAAGAACAAAATTCTATTGTCCTCTAATGCTCTTGGAATAATAATGTCCTCAGCTGCTAACATAGGTATAAGAAAAAATAAGACAAGGAACCAAAAAAGGAAGTAGAAGAAATTAATGAAAGAAAAACTAAGGAAGTTTTCCCTGAATCATTTAAAAGCTCAATGACCTAGAGTTAATCACAACTATGACCAAGTCAGTTTTCTTCTCTGTAGGTTAATACAAGTAACCACCCTTAATAAAGCACGTACTGATTGCTAGATTCTGTATTAAGTGGTTGACATATACTATCCACCTCTTTTACTTATAAGAAAATTGACTTTTATCAAAGCTAAGCTATTTGCCCAAGGGTTAATAGAGCCAGGAACCAGCAGATCCACACACATATGCTTCTGATCACTCACACCAAAGAAAGTCCGGTACCAACCACGTGTACTGTTCGTGGTTCATGTATAATTTGGTCACTACAATTCAAATTAGCAAATAACATAAAATTAAGTAATACATTTCTTCAAAGCACTGGCTTTACCACTAAAACCGGTTGTATCCACCCACAGAATTTTAATTTTAATGAGTCAATTATATTACCAGACAGTGAATCAAAAAAAAAAAAAACCAGTTAATAAAAAACCCTATAACAATAAACAAACTGCTTTGAGACACACTGTTGTTAAAGAACAGAAAGAAATCTGCCTGGGATCCATTTGCTGTGTTTTATTTTGAATGTGGTAAATCTTACTTAATAGCAAATATTCCAGAAGTCAAAGTAGATTATCTGAAGCTTGAATCTGAAGACTACAGACCATAATGTTTATAATCCTTTCTCTGTTAGAGTAGACACATAGCATGACCATCCCCAGCACCCATTACACGCGGGTCTACTTCCGCCATAGCGGAGAGCCTGATGTAGGAATTCCTGGGAGCCCAAAATGGCTTTCCTCTTCTTTATTACCTATACTTTATTAAACCTTTATTGGTTTAGGAGAATGCCATTATGAACCTTATTTTACTCATACAGTGCATCAAATCAGAAGGGGAAAAAATGACATATTTTAAGACATAAACACTAGTTTGTTTCCATGCTGATAAAGAATAGATTTTTCTTCTTCGTGGAAAAAAGGAAGGTAAGAAGCTATGGGCATGCAGACTTCCACTTGTTTTCCACTGCAGAGCAGCTGTCCTCTCAAAGCAAGAGAGAGGATCCTACACATACAATAAAAGCCATTTGCTTATTTTCCATTTATATCATGCCCAACCCTTCACCACAATCAAAAAAAAGAAAGAAAGGAAAAAAAAAAGATATGAGATAGCTAGCTAGATATGCCTCCTAAATACGTAGAGAGTATCTTCTAAGGTGACTAAGCAAGAACAGTGAAAAAAAAAATACCATGCTCCTTACTCTTTAATATGCTGTTCTCCTACATAAAATGACCGACTTAGTGAACTACGTGAATAAGCTAAATTCACAGGCAAATACATTTTAAGATGAGTCTATAAAACATTTCTAATGCAGACCGAATATTAAAACAAAAGCTGTCATTCTGTAGTCAAACATCGTGGTGTTAAATTACAATGATCTTTTTTTTTTGTACTGACTGTCTACCATTTTGTTTTTTAATGCAAAATGAAAAATTCAGCCATAGTCAAATATAAAACAAGAGGAATGTTGAAGTGTGTAGGCCAGAGAATTCAGGCATCCCTACACCTACACCTGGCTTTGCCCCAACAGACCCATGATCCAGGTCCAGTCATTTATTTGTGGCCTTAGTTCCCACATCTATAAAAGGCGGATCTCACCCCAGCAGCTTGATCTCTAGGACTTAAACTAGCTGACTTTTTATTTTTAAAGAGGCCCCACACCCAGCATGAAGCCCAACACGGGGCTTGAACCCACGATCCCAAGATTAAGACCTGAGCTGAGATCAAGAGTCACATGCACCGACGGAGCCACCCAGGCACCCCTAACATTTTGTAACTCAAAACTGAATGCCTTAAACTCTTTGACAGTTTTTTTTTTTTTTTTAAGATTTTATTTATTTATTTCACAGAGGGAGAGAGATCACAAGGAGGCAGAGAGACAGGCAGAGAGAGAGAGGGGGAAGCAGGCTCCTCGCCGAGCAGGGAGCCCGATGCGGGCCTCGATCCCAGGACCCTGAGATCATGACCTGAGCCGAAAGCAGAGGCCTTAACCCACTGAGCCACCCAGGCGCCCTACTCTTTGACAGTTTAAACAAAAATGTACTCCTAAAGCAATAACACAGCAGATGTAGATTCCAGCGGAAGAACCTCTGTCAATAAACCTGATGGTTCTGTAAATATAGTACTGGTGTCAGATACAGCATCGTCAAGTTGAACTTCAGCTCAAGTATCCTCCCAACCTGGACAAGAACAAACTAAACCCACGTGTCCCAGACTGAAGAAGTCCACATCAAGATAGGCACATGGCAGCCTGGAGTTACCTCTGACCTGTATGTGATCCCTTCCCCCAATCACCTGGTCTGACTACAGGAAGCTGCAGGATATATATACTGGCTGTGTGACCCAGGGGCTGATAAGCTCTACTCCAGGGAACCAGAAGAGTGTGTGAGCGACAGACAAACGTTAGCAGAAGAGGTTTCTACAGACCCCCACTTCTACTTCAACTGCTACAAAAAGCCATTGCATGAGCAAGTTTTTGAAACTGTTTCTCAACTTCTATATTAATTCATTGTTCCTCAAAATTAATTCATTGGTAATGTTGTCAACAGCCACAAAATACCTTAAAATGTCCCATATGTATTTCTAGTTGTTGAAAATACTGTAAGAGATGAGGAATACTCATTTAAAGTCAGTCCTGAAGAAGAGAAGAACCCCAAGATGGGGTGGATGAAGGCAGAAGGACAGGTAAACTACATCTCCAGGGTCCTCATAAACAGGAAAGAAAAAGAAATCATTAAAATTCATAGGAACATTCTAGAACAGAGTATTAGGAATGGGATCTCTCCCCACTTTAGAGCCCAGAAAGTACATCATGAATAAGTCATTTAAATCCTTCATCTTACTTGCTCCTTAAGACTTTCTTTTCTCTATGGCACAGGCAACGGGGGGAAAGAAACTAACCCAAATGCTGGCTGTAATTACCTACAAAAATAGTGACTTGCTGTTATAAGGACATTATATCACTTTTTCTAGTTTTCTCAACAACTCCGTCTTAACATAGTTCAGCAGTATTAGCAGTAACACTAAGTGAAAATGCACGCCATAAAAAGCCGACAAAAGTAAAGTGGTTAAATGTCTAATATTTCAGGATTCTCGAGGCAAAATTTATAGGATGCCAGTTCCTGACCCAAGCACAGAGTCGCCCAGAACACTACCCGTGCTTCCCACCACCCAGAGACTTCAGTGTGGGCTGCGCCCCTCGGCACCTAAGCAGGTCAGCACAGGGCTCCCAGCAGCAGAGGCAAAAGCTAGTGTAACAGGAACACAAGAAGCTTAGTAGAAAATAAATCTACTCCCAAATTCTCATCCATAAAAAAGGGCAAAAAAACCCCACATAATTACAAGTTCTGGAAAAAAACATACACACACACACACACACACACACACACACACACACACACACACACACCCCTTCCTAATGAGTCTGAGAACCACAAATACACATCCTCCAGCCCCATTTGGGAAGCCTGACTTTGCTTCAGATGACTTGCTTTTTTACCAAACAAAGTGGTGCTCAAATGCCAGTCGCACCAGGGCCACATTCTCCAAGTCTCCTTCAGGTCCTGAACCTCTGTCTGGGAGTCTGCCACTGCAGATCTTAAATGAGATTTCAGCCCTTTGTAACCTACGTTCCCGCACTTCATCTGCTGTGAACCATTAACTAAGAAAATGCTGGTGCTTTTCCTTGGGGTTAATTATAGTACAGTTCTTGTAGTTATTTGACTGTGTCTCTTCCCAGTTTTCCCCCTCACCGTCCCCTTTCTGATCTGACCCCATAGGGGTCATGCCAAACATCTCCTTGAGATCCTTTGCCTCGTGATACAGAACCAAAGGCAAGGCCACATGGCCTCAGGAAATCCAATTCCGGTGCCCTCCTCAGATGGGCTTGGCCTGGGAAAAGAGCAAGTCTCTGCAAATAGCTGGTTATGCTGGTGCTCTTGTAAATCAGCGCTATGTAACAAGCAAAAGAACTTGTTAGTGACACATTCTAACTCACATTCCCAAAACACTGCAAATGCCTGTGTGCAGGTATATGATTTGGGAGGGCAGTGCTCTACTTGAGAGAAAAAAATACACAGCATGAAGACAATGTATTGACAGTGTCAGATCAAGAAACGAAAAAGTTCACGTCAACGGTTACTCTTCATCTCTGCCTGGGTATGGGGTGTATCTGAGACAGCCTAAGAGCTGCACGGAAAGTAGTGCCAGCAGTCAAGTTAGAAACATGGACTTTGAAACCAGAGTCCCTAGGTGGTTTGGTTAGTTTATTTATTTATTTATCTATCTATCTATTTATTTATTTATTTAATTTTTATTTATTTGAGAGAGCGAGAAAAATCACAGAGGGAAGGGAAGAGGGAAAGGAAGAGGGAGGGGAAGAGGAAGAGGGAGAAGCTGACTCCATGCTGAACAGGGAGACCGATGCGGAGCTCAATCCCAAGACCCCACTGAGCCACCAAGGTGTCCCTAATTATTTATTTTAAAAGTAAGCTCTATGCCCAATCTGGGGCTTGAACTCAAAACCCCCAAGATTAACAGTCTTATGCTCCACCAAATAAGGCAGCCAGGCTCCCTGGGTTTAAACACATTTTACCATCTACTAGTTGTGAAAACCTGACCAAGTTACTCCTTCCTCTGTTTCCTCATCTGTAAAATGGGAACAATCATAGTACTTACGTCATCGGGGTGCCACGAGGATTACATGAGCTACATTTGTAAAGCACTGAACTAGGGGATGTAAGTGTCTATTAAATGAAGTGCTGTGCAGGTATTCAGTCGTGCAAACTGCTAAAACCAATCACCTCCTCTGTCCCAGTGGCACAGTTTAAAATGGGCTGGCGAGGACCCAGAAGATAAAATGACACATCACAGAAGTGGGCATGAGATTGCAAAAGTGCTGCCAAACATTAGACTGAATCTAGTCACCAAAATGCTGGACTCCTATTTAATCTTTTCAAGCTTGGTACTAAAACATACCTAATTGTGCTTTCATGTTCCTGTGTTTTCACGGTTCCTGGAACCGAGGGTTCCAGACCACAGCTGGCCTCTGGGTGACCTTGGGAAACACACTCTACCTCTTTCTGTGCCTGTACCCTTTGAAAACTAAAGGAATTAGATTACATGCTTGATCTCTATGGCCCAGCTCTGACAGTCCCAGGAAGATGGTAGCCTGATCTTTATGAAAAATAAGAAATAAAAAGAAAAATTAACAGACATTTTTGTAGAATTAAAAAAAAATCACTAGGATGAAAAACAAACTCTCTTTTCCTTTCCCTGCAGGGCAAAAGTAAAAATAGAAAATAGTCATTAGACTTGCCCTCATACTTCCATTTGACCAAAGAAGCNATCACTGAATAGGATGAAAAACAAACTCTCTTCTTTTCCTTTCCCTGCAGGGCAAAAGTAAAAATAGAAAATAAAGTCATTAGACTTGCCCTCATACTTCCATTTGACCAAAGAAGCAGGGACAAGACTGGCACCCNTCACTAGGATGAAAAACAAACTCTCTTTTCCTTTCCCTGCAGGGCAAAAGTAAAAATAGAAAATAGTCATTAGACTTGCCCTCATACTTCCATTTGACCAAAGAAGCAGGGACAAGACTGGCACCCAGTCGAGGACCCCAGTGGGGGCAGCCTTAGGTCTCTCGCAATGGACTCTGCATATGTGGGCACACACAGTATGCCCCTGTCTCCCAAAAAGACTCTTATTTATGCAATGCCCCTGGAAGCAGGGCTGCACCAGGAAAAAAAGGCCCCATGTTATAGGATCCCAAGGTTACGAAATGTCCAGAATAGGCCAATCCATAGAGACAGAAGTAGTTAAATGGTTTCTGGAGACTGAGGCATAGGACAAATAGGGAGTGACTGCTAATGGATACAGTTCCTTTTGGGAGTGATGGAAATGGGCTGGAACTAGATAGTGGTGATGCACACACAACTTTATGAACATATCAAACACTGAACTGTACACTTTACAAAGGTTGCGTGTGAATTACACCTCAGCAAAACAACGGGGCGGCATGGGGGTAGGTCTACTTTAATAACAGGGGCTCACACGATGTAGTGGCCTGGCTTCTCTTCCCAGAAACAGCGAAGAAGTCAAGAGATGACAGCAATTCTGTCAACAGCTCTTGACAATGAGAAGGCTGGAATTCAATTTCAAATTGCCTGTGCAGGGTGGCCAAAAAGCCTGGAATCACAGAGGTAGAAGATGAAAGGCCCTGCTCTTGAAGGGAAATGGTGTACCAGAAAATAAGAGTAACCAGTAGGAATGGGGGGCCTCCTAAGGCCCTAACTGCCCCTCCACGAGCGGGGGCCGGGCCTCCAGCCGTCTGGGTTCCAACATGCCACAACCTGACCCTAAGCCAGGTGTGCTGGGGTCCCACCCACAGTTTTCCCGGAGGCGGGGGTGAGTCCTAAGACCAGCCAGGAAGCNGAAAAAAAAAAAAAGAAAATAAGAGTAACCAGTAGGAATAGGGGGCCTCCTAAGGCCCTAACTGCCCCTCCACGAGCGGGGGCCGGGCCTCTAGCCGTCTGGGTTCCAACATGCCACAACCTGACCCTAAGCCAGGTGTGCTGGGGTCCCACCCACAGTTTTCCCGGAGGCGGGGGTGAGTCCTAAGACCAGCCAGGAAGCCATGGGAGCTTTTCCAGCTTGACCTCTGTGCCCTGCGGCCTCTAAGCCCCGTGATGACCATTATGTGGTGTGGGCCTCCCCTCGATGGAAGGAGAGGAGAGGAACCAGCAGGAGCCAGAGGAACCAGAGCAGACGCTGGACGCTGAGAAAGGCCGAGACTGGCAAGAGTTGGGCAGGATGGCCACTCCCTTCCCAAGGTCACAGCAGCCACGGTGACCTTAAAATGCACATCGTATCAGGTCACCCCCTATTTAAAACCCATCCAAAACAATCAGAAAACCTGCAAACTCCCTTCAACCACCTGGAATAAACGCGCCCTGATGCCCTGGCCATGGGCCTGGCGTCATGGCACCTGCAGCTCCCTCGGGCTCCCTCACCTCTCTCCAGGTGCAGAGCTTCCAACCGCACCCGCGGCTCCAATACCAGGCTCTGCTCTTGGCTGACCGGGCACCTTCTCGTTCCTCAAGACTTAACTCAAACAGTAACTCAGAGAAATATCTAAGGGGGGGTCCTTCAAGATATTCCCTACCCCAGCTCCCTGTCCTTTTTCTTCTCTGCTTACTTACCACCCTCAGTCGCTACATGACTACTCACTGCCGTTTATCTCGGTGGATTGCTCATTCACAGAGATCGGAAGGTGTGTCCACCTCGGTCCACAGTGCAGCTACTAAAGTGCTACCACCATGACTGGAGTGTGGCTGGATTTGATTCTTGCTAAATAGAGGAACCCACACTTTTTAGAAGAACTCTGGCTGGGAAGCACGGGGAAAATTATAAGACTCAAGAGAACAAGTAAAGAGAAGGGGATCATTGGTCACATTTTTTTTTAAAGATTTTTATTTATTTATTTGACAGAGGGAGAGAGATCACAGGAGGCAGAGAGGCAGGCGGGGGNGCTCCTCCCCCAGCCCTCCCCACATCAGCTAGTGGTAACTCTCCTAGTTGTTTAGGCCAAAACCATGGAGCCATCCGTTTGTATTTCTTTTTTTAAAGAAAAATTCTTTCTTTCTTTTTAAAAAATTATTATTATTTTTATTGGACAGAGAGAGATACAGCGAGACAGGAAACACCAGCAGGGGGAGTGGGAGAAGGGGAAGCGGGCTTTCCCTGAAGAGCAGGGAGCCTGATGCGGTCTCGATCCCAGGACCCTGAGATCATGACCTAAGCCGAAAGCAGAGGCTTTAACCCACTGAGCCACCCAGGCGCTCTCATTGGTCACATTTTAAGTAAAATGGACTCAGATGCCACTAATAACACCATTTTCAACAATTTTCTGGCAACCACACAATGACAGTGGTTAAGCAATGAACAAACCTGATTGGACAAATGTTTAACGCTGATTGCCTTAATGTTTCTCACTGGGGGTCTGTATGCTTTATACCATGCGCACAGTTCCCTGTCACCCTGACATGTCAGAGGTCAGGTAGGGTCCCAGGGTCAGCAGGCCATTTTCCCCTCCCTTGCAGCCCATCAAGTGTAACAAGCATCGGATTCCTGCTGCCGCTCCACATTGGGGGTTCAAAACATGGGCTGACACTGGACTCCTTTACAGACTGTAAAAGATTAAGGAGCCTTAGACCCCCCACACCCAGGCTGCACCCCAGACCAATTACACCAGAATCTCTGGAGGTAGGGCCCAGGTGGTAGGATTTTTGAAAACCACTTCAAATAACTCCAATGGGCATCCAAGACTGAGAACCATTAGTTTTAGGGAAAAGTCCAAATACCCACAGAGAGCAACCTTCACTTAATTCCTTATGGTCACAGAATGTTCTCTTTAATTTAAAGGTGAAAGAGTTGGGCCTCCCTCCCAAAAGGCGGCATCCTGTGAATAAATACCACTCTAGAGATACTCTTTATTTCCTGAATTTTTGCCGAAATCATTAAATTCCCTTTATTAGATTTTTAGCACTTTTCCAGCTCCTAGTATGACATACTACAAATGTCACTTTGCCTCAGAACATTCGACTAGAAAAGAAAGTATACTTGGTGAATGGAGTAATTCTAAAACATGTAAAACCCACGTACCTGACCCACTTAGAAATATAACGCCTCTATCATTTCACAGAATTCTGAGCAAGACAGGAACATTTAGCTTCCTGGAAGTAAAAAGAGCCAATACTACTCAGTTGACTACGCAGGGAATGAAAGAATGAGTACAAAAAATGAATAAAAAATTTAAAAAACCCAAAAAAACCCTGAAATTGACTTGCTTTAAAGTCAGTCTAAAAAAGGGATTTCTGCTAGAACTAATCCACTTCAGGTCAAGGAGAAACATACTGGAGTTCTGTCTGTAGTCACACAGGCTTCCACCCACACCTGGATCTACACACCCCACCTAGAAACAGACTGCTACTTTACGAAAGCCCACACCAATGACCTCATCACACCAACAGAGAAGGTTATATTTCTCACAGGATTATGTGCCAAACGGAATGACATGGAAAAGGGTTTTATGCTGCTCAATATTTCCAAAAATCCATATTCCTTTCTGGTTCAAAATAATTCAAGCAGCTGGGCAGTTACTAAAGTGCCACCCAGGATTTGTTCAAAATGGGATCAATAACCTCTAAAGCATAAACCTGAATCATGCTTCAAACTTTTTTCCCCTAAACTCTTATCAAAGGAACTCTTGCAAGTAGACTACACAATCAGAAGAAAAGTAAAGGAATGTACTTTTATGTTATTTTGTCTGATAGCACAGACACGTCATCCAAGCCACTTTGAATCAGTGTGGCCTACAAACTTTTCATATACACCATATTATCAGTCGATTACATTTTATGGAATACTGCTATTTCTGTACTGTTTGGAGTGACCTGAAAGCCAAACCAGTTTTCCTGGTCTGCCCTTCTTTGGTATACATATGTAACCTGGATGGTGCTTTAGCAGGGAATGCTGGAAGAGGGTAAATGCTTTTCTCAACATGAAGACAGGAGCTCCAAATTCATAAGCAAGGAGGATCCTAACGTAGCCAGACTTTATGGAGTGCTTCTAAGTGTCTGCACCAGGCAAATACTTCAATTTAATTGGTCAAATCAGTACTAACTTCTACAACATGTTTCCTCCTTTCTAGCCAAATACTAAATTCTACCTGTCCTGTAATAGACACAGATGTAATATATGTGTTAGCTGCGTGTTAGCCTCCCAGCCGAAAAGTTTTTCTTCCTTTATCTCTATGGCTGAGAAAAGTTGCAGAGACCAATTCAATGAAAGGAAGACCCACCAGCTTTCTTGGGTAGAGCTACAGACTAAAACAATTCATTTGTGGCAAAGAATTCTGATTTGAATGAATGAAAACATTCATTGTAGAATATTTTCAAAATAAATACTTTAGAGTAAAAACCTCAAATAGGAATAAATCCAGATCCTAATCTGCTAAGATTCATTTTTAAGTTTAATTATATAAATGAGTCATTTATATAACCAAAGAGCTATATTAGGGATGCATCTTATAAAGGTTCTTTTTGGAGGCACCTGGGTGGCTCAGTCAGTTAAGCATGTGCTTTGGGTTCAGGCATGATCCTGGGGTCCTGGGATGGAGCCGGGAGTCCATTGGGCTTCCGGTGGGGAGTCTGCTTCTCCCTCTCCTCTCCACTCCAGCTTTCTGTTGTTATCTCTTTCTCTCTCTCTCTCAAATAAATAAAATCTATTTTTTTTAAAAAAAGGTTGTTTTTGTTTATATACTAGGGTAAGTGTTTTCCATTTGCCTGTAGTAAGTGGCTGGTCTTTTCAAAATCAAGAAGGCAAAATTCTCCCCAGGGTCTGAATTAACAGTAATTCTTAATTAGGGAAGTCTCATTTGATGGGGTTTTACTCTCAGATACATAAGTATAAGGTGAAATACACATTAAAATAATTATTAAGGAGAAGGGATCAGCTCTCTGTACCCAGCTGAGATCTCCCTAGCAGTAAAAGGCAGGACGACTTTGTTGTAGCACTTCCCATCTGTGCGTGCATTACAAGGTACCCGCCCAGCCAGCATAATCCGATGAAATAAGTATTTCTGCTAGTCATCAGGAGATCAGGCATCAAGTTAAGACTCTAAAATGTGTAACCTTAAGCACTTTCTATCTTCTGTGCACTGACCGCTCTCCCAGAAAAATGGGGATGTGTATTAACTAGGACAGCCCTGGCTGGGGGATGGGGAGGGAAGGGGAGGAAGGGAGGGTTGCAGGGGGAGCCACTTACGAGACATAGGCTGGGTAGCCAAATCCTATCAAGTTGCAGAGGAGAGAGGCTCCATAACCGAACACCAGGTACAAAGCCACCAGCCCGATGACACCTGGAGACACGAGGAGAGAAATGGATCGGGTGGCGCAGGAGGCGTTAAGCCGGACAGACCCCGCCCACACCTCGAGGCTGGGCCTAGTGCGGGCAGATCCAGAAAAACAAACCGCCCTAAGGCTGGGCCCAGGGCCCTTCCGCCGCTTTTCAGTCCGCCTGGGGAGAGCCGGCACCCTCCACCTTCCTGCCCTTCCTCACGCCCTCCCTTCCGCAAGGGTCCCCCGCCGTGCGGCTCGCCGGCCTAGCGAACCCCGCTCCGCAGAGGATGTGCAGAGGCCCCGACTCCCCCGCCTGCCCGCGGCCCCCCCGTCCCCGCGGACACCCTTCCGCGTGCTGGGCTCCACCGACGGCCTGGCAGGACCCGCGCGCCCTCCCGCAGGAGGCCCCCACCACTCGGCGCCAAGCCTGCGCGCGGCCACCGGGACTCGGCGTTTGGCCGCGGGGACAGACACGTCAGCGCCGGCCCTCCCCGCGCCGCGGACACCGGCCAGCGCACCCCGCTCCGCCTCGAGCCCAGGCGCTCCGGCGGGGTCTCCGGCGGGGTCTCCGGGCCCCGGCCTGCCCGGACGGCCAGATCGGCCCCGAGGATGCCGCTCGCCCCCATCTGTCACCGACACCCTCTCCTCCGAACCCCCTTCCCGCTCGCTTCCCCAGCAGCTGGTGCCGCAGCTGCTCCCGGGCCCGGCCACCGGCGGCCACCGCGCACCCACCGAGCGCGATGTATCTCCGGTTCACGCCGGTCCTGGCCTCGAGCTTGGCCAAAAGGTCGGTCATGCAGTTCTTCTCCTGCAGAAACCGGTCGAACCTCTGTCTCATGGCCGCAGACATGGCGAAAACCTTCGCGCCGCCGCCCGGGCTGCTCCCTCCGAGTGCCGGGTGGCCGCAGAGCCGGGTGACT
>LNAC01000357.1:736305-760316 GCA_002007465.1 Ailurus styani
GGGGACCACTCCCCGCGTCTAGCAGCCTGATTCCACGGAAGGTAAAGATGAATGATGACTCCTGTGAGCGCCTTGCGCCAATCGCCTTAGTGCAAAAGCAGGTGGAAAGGGGGAGGCAGGCGCCCGTATGGCTCCCACCGGCCGCAGAGTGGGACTGGTTTGAACGTGCCTATACTGCCGTGCTAACCCCGCCGAGGCATTTAAATCTCACAATGGAAATGTACAACCTCCCTGAAAGAACTCTTTGTCGGGGACCTGCTTTTCCCCTAGTTGCTAACACTTAGCGTCGTTTTTCTCAATAGTCTTGTTGGAAAGACCCCTGAAGAGACTTCACAGACCCTCCCCGGGGGGGCACCGTTTCCGAGAAAGTGCTGCACTACTGAAACCTTGTTGTGGTGGAGTTGAATTTGATATCTGATATCCTGGAAGCGTTTCCACCCCCACTCCCCGACCCCCTGCCCCGGCGGAGACAGTAGTTTGTCCTTGCCTACAGCAAAATTACCCGGAAGAAGGTAATCCAACACCTAAGTGAGGCAGGGCCTCACTTCACTGCCTTCAGAACATCTTGCTTGTGTTCTTCCTCCCCCTAAATCTTGGCTCTGGTTATCTCTCACCATATTATTTCAGGAAACTCCTTTTGAAATTATCTTTGTGACTCCTATGATCTGCACAGCGGGGTAGAGTTTTCCTCGTTGCTTAAGCTTCAAAGCTTCGGTTTCCTTACAGACTAGGGCTCCGGTTCCTCGGTTACAGCCTTCACTGGCCCTGCGCACCAGCGGGGCCCCAGAGTTTCCTCTTTGTCCCGCACAGCCCTTCTGCTCTTTCAAACCGGCCTAACTACAGCACTGCCTTCCCCTTCGGTAAAAAAAAATCTACCTTGCCCACCCCTAACTTTCCCCTTTTATACTAATTCTCCTTCCTCTTTTCTTCCCTAGAGAGTCTTAGCTCCATTCTCTCAGCATTCCCACCACCGTCCAGCCACATCAGTGAACAAATTAAACCAAATAAAAAATTAATGAGATTATTGTGATAGCCTCCCAGTCCATTTCTGTCTTTCCACCTACAGTCAATTCTCAATGTGTCAACCAATTGGATCTTTTTAAAATGTGAGTCAAATTGTGTTCAGAACAAAATCCTTTTGCTCTGAACCATTTGCTCTGCACCATCCAGTAGCTTCCCATCTGTCTGAGGTGATGTGGTTTATCCTTCTCTCTTCCAATTTCTTCTACTGTCTGCCTCCTCGCTGTGCCCCAAACAAGCTGAATGCATTCCTGCCTCTGGCCCTTCACCTCCCTTCTATCTCCATGGTTCTCAACTAGGAGGGATTTTGCCCCATACAGGACATGTGGCAATGTCTGGAGACATCTTTGGTTGTCAAACAGATGGTCACAACTGGAGAAGTAGATGCTACTAGCATGTAGCAGGTAGTGGCCAGGGATGCTGCTAAACAATCCTACAATGTACAGGACAGCCCACAAGATTATCCAGCCCTCAATGTCAATAGTACTGATATGGGGGAGCCCTCCTGTACCGGAAAAGCTCCAGGTAACTACTTAACTGTCTTGTCTCACTTTTCAGGTCTTTGCTCAAATGGCACCTCAGTGGGGCCTTCTTTGATCCTGAATTATAACCCCCAATATTCTCTGCCCCGTCTTGCTTTGTTTTGCTCCATAGAACTTATTATGCCTGACATTCTACATGTCCTATTTTTTTAAAAAATACATATTTTTAAATGATGTTGTTTTATTCATTTATTGTAATTCCAGTATAGTTAATATGCGGTGTTATATTAGTTTCAGGTGTACAATGTAGTGATTCGGCAGTTGTATACGTTATGCAGTGTTCATCGAGGTAAGGGCACTCTTGGGGCGCCTTGATGGCTCAGTCAGTTAAGTGTCTGCCTCCAACTGAGGTCATGATCTCTGGATCCTGGGATCGACCTGCATTGGGCTCCCTGCTCAGAGGGGAATCAGCTTCTCCCTCTTACTCTGCCCCTGCCTCTAGAGCCCCCCACCCCCAACTCATGCTCTCTCTCTCTCTCTTTCAAATCAATCAATCTTAAAAAAAAAAAAAAAAAGATAAGTGAACTCTTTAATCCTCATTGCCTGTTCTGCACTCACCTCCCCTCTGGTAACCATCAGTTTGTTCTCTATAGTTAAGAGTCTGTTTTTTTCCTTTGTTCATTTGTTTTATTTCTTAAGTTCCACATAGGAGTGAAATTATATAGTATTTGTCTTTCTCTGACCGGCTTACTTCGCTTAGCATTATGCTCTCTAGGTCCGTTCATGTTGTTGCAAATGCAAAGTGCAGAGGCCACTTTTAGGCCAACAGGCTTGAGCAGTGGTACCTTGAGCAAGGCTGAAGGGCCTGTTTCAGGTCTCACATTTAGGTCTTTAATGCATTTTGAGTTCATTTTTGTGTGTGGTATAAGAAATTGGTTTCATTCTTTTGCATGCAGCTGACCGGTTTTCCCAGCACCATTTGTCGAAGAGACTGTCTTTTTCCCATTGGATATTCTTGCCTCCTTTGTCGAAGATTAGTTGACCATATAAGTATGGGTCTATTTCTGGGCTTCCTATTCTGTTCCATTGATCTGTGTGTCTATTTTTGTGCCAGTACCATACTGTTTGATTACTACAGCTTTGTAGTATGACTTAAAATCTGGAATTATGATACTTCTGGCTTTGTTTTTCTTTTTTAAGACTGATTTGGCTATTAGGGGTTTTTGGTGGTTCCATACAAATTTTGGGATTATTTGTTCTAGTTTTGTGAAAAATGCGGTTGGTATTTTGATAGGGATTGCATTAAAGCTTTAGATTGCTTTGGGTAGTGTGCACATTTTAACAATATTTGTTCATCCAATCCATGAGCATGGAATGTCTTTCCATTTCTTTGTGTCGTCTTCAATTTTATTCATCAGTATTTTATAGTTTTCAGAGTACAGGTCTTTGACCTCCTTGGTTAGGTTTATTCTTAGGTATATTATTATTTTTGGTGCAATTAGCAATGGGATTGTTTTCTTAATTTCTCTTTCTACTGCTTCATTATTAGTGTATAGAAATGAATGCAACAGATTTCTGTACATTGAAGGAAACAACAGATGTTGGCAAAGATGTGGAGAAAGGGAAATCCCTCTTATGCTGCTGGTAGGAATGCAAGCTGGTACAGCCTCTCTGGAAAACAGTATGGCCATTGCTCAAAAAGTTAATAAATAGAGCTAGCTTATGACCCAGCAATTGTACTACTAGGTATTTACCCAGAAGATACAAACCTTGTGATCCAAAGGGGTACCTGTACCCCAATGTTTGTAGTAGTAATGTCCATAATAGCCAGAATACGGAAAGAGCCCAGATGCCATTAACAGATGAGTGGATAAAGAAGATGTGGTGTGTATATATGTATATATATATTGGAATATTACTCAGCCATCAAAAAATGAAATCTTACCATTTGTAATGATGCGGATGGAGCTAGAGTGTATTTTGCTAAGTGAAATAAGTTAATCAGAGAAGACAGTTATCATATGATTTCACTTATGTGTGGAATTTAAGAAACAAAACAGAGGATCATAGGGGAACGGAGGGAAAAATAAAATAAAATGAAATCGGAGGGGTAAACAAACCATAGAGACTCTTAGCTATAGGAAACAAAGTGAGGGTTGCTAGAGGGGATTTGGGTGGGGGTATGGGGTAACTGGTGATGGGCAATGAGGAGGGCACTTGGAATGAGCACTGGGTGTTAAATACAACTGGTGAATCACTAAACTCTACTTCTGAAGATAATAATAATACACTATGTTAATTAATTAAAATTTTAAGAAAAGCAATGCAACAGATTTCTGTACATTGATTTTGCATCCTGTGGCCTTACTGAATTCATTTATCAGTTCTGGTAGATTTTTTGGTAGAGTCTTTAGGGTTTTCTATATATAGTGCCATGTCATCTGCAAACAGTGAAAATTTTACTTCTTCATTACTAATCTGGATGCCTTTTATTCCTTTTTCTTATCTGATTGCTGTGGCTAGGACTTCCAGTACTGTGTTGAATAAAAGGGGTCAGAGTGGACATCCTTGTCTTGTTCCTGATCTTAGGGGAAAACCTCTCAGTTTTTCATCATTGAGGATGATGTTCATTGTGGGTTTTTCATATATGGCCTTTATTATGTTGAGATGTGTTTCTTGTAAACCTACTTTGTTGAGAGTTTTTATCATGAGTGGATGTTGTACTTTGTCAAATGCTTTACCTGCATCTATTGGAAGGATCATATGGTTTTTATTTTTTCTCATTAACATGATGAATTGTGTTGTTTTGCAAATATTGAACCATCTTTGCATCCTGGGAATAAATGCCACTTGATCGTAGTGAATGATTTTTTTAGATGTATTCAGTTTGCTAACATTTTGTTGAGGATTTTTTTGTATCAGAAACATTGGCTTGTAGTTCTCTGTATGTTCTGATTTTTAAATTGCTTTTCTTTCCCCATTACATTACAAGCTCCACCAACATAGATATTTTTGCCTATTTTGTTTACTTCTGTATCTCAAATACCTAGAATAGTTCTTGGAACTTAATAGGTGTTCAGAAACTATTTTCTGAATGAATGCATATGTAATATGCATTGTACTACCCCGTACTCTAAGTCCTACATGTACTAAATCATTTAATCCTCATGAAAGCATAAGGCAGTTAGTATCTGTTTTATCCTCATTTAAGGGAAGAAAGTCAGATATAGCAAACTTTGATGGTTAGTAAATGTCAGAGCCAGAATTCAGACCCTAACTCTTACCCCTATGTTATACTGCCAATATGGGTTCAATTGTGTCTTCCCCAAAAGTGATATGTTGGAATCCTAACCCTTCATACCTCAGAATGTGACCTTTTTGGAGAAGGGGTGTTTACAAAGGCAATCAAGTTAAAATGAGGTGATTATATGGGCTGTAATCCAATATGACTGGTGTCCTTGTGAAAAGGAGGCTCCTCGGTGGCTCAGTTGAGCATCTGACTCGATTTTGGCTCAGGTCATGATCGTGAGATTGAGCCCTGCTTCAGGCTGGGTGTGGAACCTGCTTGAGATTCTCTCTCTCTTTAGGGGCACCTGGGTAGCACAGTTGGTTAAGCATCTGACTCTTGGTTTCGGCTCCGGTTGTGATCTCCGGGTCGTGGGATCGAGCCCTGCGTTGGGCTCCCTGCTCAGTGCAAAGTCGGCTTGAGTTTCCCTCTCCCTTGCCTTGTGACCTTACCCCTCTCAAATAAGTGATCCTTAAAAAAAATTTTTAAAAAAAGATTCTCCCTGTTTCTCTCCCTCCCTTCCCCCACCACTCGCATGTCCTCTCTCTCACTCTCAAAAAAAAAAAAAAAGGAGGAATTTGGATGCAGAAACAGACACACAGAGGAAGAGATGTGAGACACAAAGGGAAAAGTCTATTCCCTATATGCCAAGGAGAGAGGGTTGGAACATATCCTTCCCTCACAGCCCTCAGAAGAAAGCCACCCTGTGGACATCTTGATCTTGCACTTCTGATAACCAGAACTGTGAGACCGTAAATTTCTGTTATTCAAGCCAGTCATTTTGTGGTACTTTGTTATAGCAGCCCTGGCGAACTATTATAACTGCTTATAAGAAGGGCTGAATTTGGAACTTTTTAGCTGATTATAAGTTTGTATAATTACCTACTAAATGAATACAGTAGTTATTACTTAACTGGAAGTTGGGGTCATATTTTTGAGTACTTCAAATGATTCATAATTTGGTATTTTTAAGGTTTTTTAGCCGAGGTGCAAAATTCTTTTAAGTTACATATTCAAATCAACCTAGATTTTTTACCACTGTGTTTCATACAGTGTTAACATTTGTATTATATCAACTATGCATGAAGTATCTGGAAACATACTATCCATTTGGATTTCTTTTGTATAAGTACTGCTCCTTTCTCAATTTTCTCCTGACTTAGATTCCAAATTTTTTCTTCCTTCACCATCCTACCTAATACTAGTAAGACATAGCATCACAGTAAGGCATAGGAGGTGGAGCCCTGTCTCTGGACCCAACTTGGATGGGTGATGATATCTCAGCTGCACCATTAGCTGTGTGACTTTGGGCAAGTTACGTAAGCTCTCTGTGCTTCCGTTGCCTTGTCCATAAAATAGGGATAACAAGAGTACCTACTTCACAGGGTTGTCATGATGATTAAATAAAGTATAATTTGCAAAGTTTTCAGAAGAATGCCTAAAGTAAAATAAGTGTTCAATACTTTAAGAAAGAAAAAAAAGCACAGCTAGGTATTAAAATCAAGATAGAAGAATATTACAAAACTCTTACCTTTAAGAAATGACAATCAGGGGAGCCTGGGTGGCTCAATGGGTTAAAGCCTCTGCCTTTGGCTCAGGTAATGATCTCAGGGTCCTGGGATTGAGGGAGCCTGCTTCCTCCTCTCTCTCTGCCTGCCTCTCTGCCTGCTTGTGATCTCTCTCTCTCTGTCAAATAAATAAATAAAATCTTAAAAAAAGAAAAAAAAAAAGAAATGACAATCAGTCTGGGGAGTGTGAGACCCCTAGGTCATCCAGTCATCTCTACAAAGCTTAGACCCTTTCATAGATGAGAAAGAGATGCAGAAAAGGCGAACTTGGCCCTAGGTCCCAGACTATTCATTTGCTCTTATCTATAGAGCGTAGTGTATGTGCCAGATGCTGCCAGACCTGGGAACCAGACAGACCAGGTCTCTGTCTGGAAGGCCATGGAGAAGGCTGGCCTGAAGCATGTTGACACTGGCAATTTCTAAGAAGGAAGTTGAACCAACCTGGGGTGGTGCAAATGCTATTACTATATCTTTCATGGGCTACAGAAGAAAACTCTGCCAAAGATCTGAGATCGGGTCACTTTTATTCTCTCCGTAAGCTGTCCATCCAGGTTAAGACAGTTTCGTTAACTATCTGAAGTCATGAACGCACTTTTGCTCTGTCATATATGTTAGGAAAAAGATGTACATAATCTCCCAGGCAGTCTCTTTATTCCTCTCCCCCGACCCACACATTCAGAGGGGACCCTGGCTTTTGTTGGAGGCCGGCACCAGGGAGGCAGCCAGTAGCCCCACCAGGAGACCCCCAGCCCCTGCAGGCAGAGCTCTGTTAGCACATCTCTCTCTAACTGCCTGCTGGAGGAGGCTGATGGTGGTGGGGCGGGGGGAGGGAGATGTGACGAAAATGAGGAGGGGAAAGACAAAGTAAACCAAACCTGAGACACAGATTTGCCAGGCAACAAGAGGAAAATGCAGAGGCCGGCTGTACCTTCAGAAAGAGTATTCAAAGAAATGAAACAGGAACATTAAGGGACTTCATTGAATACATTTATGTTTTGATTTTTCATTTGTCTTATTCTTCAACCTTTTCTACTAAAAATATAGACAAAGCATTTTATTATAGGTCTCCATTGATCAAACAGGAGGTTGCATTTTAGAAAATGACTGCTCACAATTGAGAATAAATTAACCTTGGAATATCCTTTTCTTTAGCAAAGTATTTTTATTCTGAAATCAAATGCTGTATGTCATAGCTATTGCACAGAAATCTAGAAATTTTCACCAGATATAAAAGTGCGCTCTAGTTCACCCTTTCATGTCTCTAATGGCTCCTGTGCAGGAGACAGAAAAGAAGTCACTGAGAGATCATCTGTCTAGGTTCGATACCAGTTAATCCAGTTCTGGACAAACTATGGCATTTAGACCCATACTGGAATGGTTCTGTGTCCACTGACCCTGTGATATGGTTCAAACCACAGGGAATAATCCAGATTTGCCTCGTGCATTTTTGCTTTTCTTTCCATGTAAGAGAAGGACCAGAGTTAGACAATTTTGTGCATTTCCCTTCCTGACTAGGCCTTAGGGAAATTTAGTTAACTTGAATAAAGAAACTAACCAATTATTAGTTTCCTATTGCTGCTGCAACAAATTACTACAAGCTTGGTGGCTTAAAACAGCAACAAATTATTATCTTGCAGTTCTCTCCATGAGACCTCTGACACAAGTCTAATTGGACTCTGTCAAGTTATCATCAGCAGGGTTGCATTCCTTTTTAGAGATCAGGGGAAGACGAGGGTGTTTTTGTTCATTTGGGGTTGGCAGAATTTAGGTCCCTGTGGTTCTAGGACTGAGCTCCCCATTTCCTTCCTTATTTTCAAAGCCAGCAGCAGTGGGTTGAATCCCTCTCATACTTGAAATTTCTCTTCCTTTTTCTTTGGTTGCATCTTTCTGATCCATCTTTCTTCCACTTCCATTTTTAAAGTCTCATGTGATTAAATTGAGCCCACCCAGATAATCCAAAATAATCTTCCGATTTTAAGGTCCGTAACCTCAATCATGTCTGCAAAGCTCCTTTTGCCATGGAAGGGGACCAACTGACAAGTTCCAAACACTAGGGTATGGCCATCTTTGGGAGGTCATTATTTTGCCTACTACATACACCAGCCTTAGATGGGGGATTCGTAACAAGCCTCGAGGTCCATGAAAAGAATGAACATGTTGAGATTAATCAACTGGTGTAGTCCTTTCCCTCACCTTGATAGCCCAACCAGGACACGGCACAGGCTTAAGCCATGGGCCCCACACCAGATGCCCTGGCTCCATTTCTTTTTTTTTTTTTTTAAAGATTTTATTTATTTATTTGATACAGAGAGAGAGATTACAAGTCGGCAGAGAGGCAGGCAGAGAGAGAGGAGAGAGGAGGAAGCAGGCTCCCTGCTGAGCAGAGAGCCCGATGCGGGCCTCGATCCCAGGACCCTGGGATCATGACCTGAGCCGAAGGCAGCGGCTTTAACCCACTGAGCCACCCAGGCGCCCCCTGGCTCCATTTCTTACTTGCTCTGTGATTTTAGGAAAATTCCCACCCTCCAAAAGACCCACTTTCCTCAGCCTGTCACATGAAGCTAACGTCAGTATCTGCCTGCTATGGGCTGAATGTTTGTGTCCTCCCCAAATTCATACATTGAACCTGACCCCAAACTGGATTATAACTGGAGGTGGGCCTTTTAGGGGGTGATGAGGTCATGGGGGTAGAGCGCTTATGATGAGACGAATGCCCTTATAAAGGCGACCCCAGAGAGCTCCTCACCCCTCCCACCCTGTCAGGACACAGAGAGAAGATGGCTGTCTGTAAACCAGGACATGAGCTCTCACCAGACAAGGAATCTTCTGGTACCTTGATCTTGGGTATCCCAGCCTCCAGAACCGAGAGAAGTAAATGTTTAAGTCGCCCAGTCTGTTTTTGCCATAGCATCCCAAATGGGCTGATATATTACCTCACAGCACTGTTGGGGGAAATGACATATTCCGTGTAAAGCACTACGAAGATTGCCTCTCTCACGGAGCGTGCCGAGGGTTTAGCGAATCCAAAAGACTCATATGCAAATGAAGCCGTCATAAGAGTTGATGCTTAAAATTCCTCCCTCTTGTCTCATTCTGTTGATTCCAAGATTTGGTATCTGTGAAAACAAAATCACTCCAGAAGAAATAAAAGCACATTTTCGTCAGTAATTCGACTATGGCAAAGGAGGAGGAAAACAAAACTGCATACTGAGCGTCTGTTTCCTATGAAGCAGTTCGTGTGCCGGAAGGATCTGAGAGTGTATTTTAATGAAGTGGAGGGACCATGTGCTTGAGAAGGAAAGGCACCTAGGCTTTGCCAAGGCACAAAGTAGTAAAACAAAACTGCTAATTTACCAGTCTTATCTAGGACCCTTGGACTAACCGGTGGCCTAGGGAAATGGACTCTCCAGACGCGTGTCAGGTCAAGTCCAGCTGTTCTCTGACAGGCGGCAAGCTGATTTATGCAGTCCTTTATCACTTAGTAGTCTCCAAATGCTTCCTCCTTCTCCTTGGTGTCTGTCTTTCAGCCTTTTTTGGATGAATTTTGGCTCAACTCCCTTCTGCTCTTGGACATCGATCATGCTATGACCGCATTGGCTGTCTCAAGGACGTGCCTCTTCCTTTGAATACATAAATAAATAACTTTTGCTTTATTATGAGGAGGGCAGCGCGGTTAGGTGAGAATGACTTGACCACATGGCCCTTTGCTTATTCTCTAGAACATTCTGTCTAAAATCAATGCTGATGTAGATTAGTAAGAAGGTAGTATTGGGGAGTTTGGAATACGTTTGGGGGGGCAGTCTTGCTTTTTTTCTCACACCTTTGTTTGTAACAACTCTGTCTGTTGGCCATCATAACCCAAACTGCTGGAAGTGAGAATTTATTGGTTTAAGAAATCATGATGTGTACTGTCTCCAAACATCACCAATTGTTGTGTGGGTAATCATAACCAGCTTTATCAAATATACTGAAAATGTTGATACTTTTATTTATTTTACTTTAACAATTTTATTTATTTATTTGAGAGAGAGGGTGCACAGAGTGGGGGAGAGGGAGAAACAGACTCCCCTCTGAGCAGGGAGCCCCATGCGGGACTTGATCCGAGGACCTTGTGATCGTGACCTGAGCTGAAGGTAGATGCTTAATTGACTGAGCCATCCAGGTGCCCCAGAGTGTTGATACTTTTAATGATCATTCTTATGCAAACAGTTTGAAATTTGACACATCAATCATTAGAATTGTAACTTCTGATTTTGTAAATAGTAACTGAATTTATGTTTAACACAATACCAAAGTCGGTATCATGTGTATATTTGGTACATTCATAGTTCCACACGATGGCATATGAAATGGATTAAAGGAAGCATTTCTATTTCCGGTTTCTTTGGAGATGTGATTACTTACAACTTGTGTCTTTAACGTGCAGGAGGACCTTTATGCTTAGATTGCTTGGTATCAGGTTTACAACAATACCATGATTTGGACTATATGCAAATATCTTAAATAAGCCACAAAAGACTTGAGTGCAAAATTCAGTGGAGGATAGGCAGTTATCTTAATTGACAGAAAAATAACATTGGCTCAATTTCAAAGTAATCTTTTAAAAACAAATAATTTTGTAGTTACCTCAAATCACTTTAATTTGTATTAATACACAGGAGAATAAATTTTAAAAAATCAGCTTAGACTGAGAACCAGGCTATAGAACATGGTTCAGGTTATGGAGCATGGCTTCTTTTCATTTGCCTTAGATCGTGTGCACACTGACAGAACAAAGTGGAGAGTGAAGCACCTATCTTAGAATTTTGCCAGTAGAAATTATATGAGTAATTACTTGGAGTAGACAGCCCCAGGCTAAGACCTTTCAGTAAAGAACTTTTGGACATAGGTAGATTTTTCAGGGTGACTTAGTTTGAGACCAAGGAATGGTCAGTGCTGTTTTTGTCAGGCATAAAACAGATCCCAGAATACACTCCTCTACCCTTGAAGTCCCTTCCCAGATATTTAGATTTAATTTGTTAAAGGTTTTCTCCTCATTCTCAGAAGGATAATGAATCCCCAGTATTAAATATTCACTCGTCCGTCCAACAGTTATTTATGGAGTACCCTCTCTCTGGCGGGCACTGAAGGTGCCCTGGGAACCAAGATAGACAAGGTCCAATTTATGAATCTCACAGGAGATAATTTCCATAGCAACATTTGGTATCCATCATTGAGGATTTGAAATAAACTTTAGGATCTTAACACAATATATTTTTTTCATTACCAAAGGGAAAATTGTTACCAATAAAAGTCTCAGTCTGGCTCTCAGAGAATACCATTTGTTCTCTTCCTGCCTGGCACCCTGTCCTCTGCCGGCAGCAAACACTCTCCTGCTCCATCAGCTTTCCTCCCTTTTCCTCAGATACAGGAGTTGGGGGAGTGGTGGCTCCGTGCTTGAGTCATCATATTGCTACATTATATAATAAGTTCATAAACACCAACAGTGGACAAAAACTAGACAGCGGGGAAAGATCCATTGTTTGTCCCTTGTCTTCCCGTCTCCCCAGTGGGGTCAGTTTTGAAGTGATCAGACCCATGAGGAGTGGGAAGGAGAACTCCTTGTTGACCTGACCAAACGGCTGAGAGTAATAAACCCTCTTTATTCTATAGGGTGACATTTGTCCTGTATATATAGATATCTTACTGTTTTACCTCAATGCAAAATGTGTTAGCTGTTAGCAGTTGTTTGTTACAGCCATGAACTAACATCTGTTCGCAATGAGGTTCTGGCATCCCATCCTACATGAGTAATTCTGGGGAAAGGAAGTCAGAATACCAGAGCAGTGGTCACCCCAAAATAGCCCCGAGACTGCAGCTTTGGGCAGAACAACTCATTGGCAAAGCTGTGAGGAGAGCAGAGCTGTTTACCCACTGACTCATCCATTTTACACATATCTACAGAGTGGCTGTCATGTGCTAAGCATGACGCTTAAGGATGAACGAGATGCACTTCTGCCCAAAGAAATGTGTAATGTTAGCTTCCTTCTCTAGACCTTTTTTTTTTTTAACATCTACGCACCCATATGCCCAGTATCCCAGTACTCCTTGTTCTTTCCTCTTTTAATTCTCTTCACTTATCAAAAACTCTTCTTGGGGCACCTGGGTGGTTAAGTGGATTAAGCCTCTGCCTTCGGCTCAGGTCATGATCTCAGGGTTCTGGGATCGAGCCCCGAATCGGGTTCTCTGCTCACCAGGGGAGCCTGCTTCTCCCTCTCTCTCTGCCTGCCTCTCTGCCTACTCATGATCTCTCTCTCTCTATCAAATAAATAAATAAAATCTTAAAACAAAACAAAACAAAAAACAAAAAACAAAAAATACCAAAACAACAACAACAAAAACCTCTTCTTGCGGCACCTGGGTGGCTCAGTCCATTAAGTGTCTGCCTTCGGCTCAGGTCATGATCTCAAGGTCCTGGGATGGAGCCCCATGTTGGGCTCCCTGCTCAGCCGGGAGCCTGCTTCCCCCTCTCCCTCTGCCTGCTGCTCCCCTGCTTGTGCTCTCTCAAATAAATAAATAAAATCTTAAAAAGAAAAATAAAATAAAAATGTAATGTACCTTCTATTTATCCTTTCATCTCATTTCCTGATGTTAAAAATTCAGTTTGTACCCTGCCAGATCACTTCCTGTGCAAACAAAATCATACATCAGTGTATCTAGATTTATATTTATATCCAGATATAAACTTACAGAAGTCTTTTTCTTTCTTTCTTTTTTTTTTTAAAGATTTTATTTATTCATTTGACACAGAGAGAGAAATTACAAGTAGGCAGAAAGGCAGGCAGAGAGAGAGGAGAGAGGAGGAAGCAGGCTCCCCGCTGAGCAGAGAGCCCGATGTGGGCCTCGATCCCAGGACCCTGGGATCATGACCCGAGCCGAAGGCAGCGGCTTTAACCCACTGAGCCACCCAGGCGCCCAAGTCTTTTTCTTTCTTTTTTTTCTTGTTAAGATTTTATTTTTAAGTAACTTCCACACCCAACATGGGGCTCAAACTCACAACCCTGAGATCAAGAGTCACATGCTCTACCAGGACTGAGCAAGTCAGGTATCCCTAAACATACAGAATTCTTAAAATATGAGTCATACTTGAACATAACTTCCTTTTTCATTCTATAACATATCAGGAATATCTATAATACACTAAGTAAGAAAATAAGATTATAGAACAACATATTTAGAGTGATCCTGCTTTTTGTAAACTGTGTGTGTGTGTGCACGTGCACGCACACACACACACACACATGCATGCATGTGTTTTTAGGCAAAGAGAAAAGTCTGGGTATGTGGATTTCTTGGTTGAGAGAGTACAGATGACTTTTAGTTTGTTGCTACTTTTTTTTAGTTTTTTGCTACTTTTTCTACTGTTTAAATTTTTAAAAGATATATTTATTTACTTCAGAGAGAAAGAGAGAGGGCATGAATGGGAGGGGCAGAGGGAGAGAGAGAATCTCAAGCAGATTCCAAGCTGAGCATGGAGCCCAGTGCGGGTCTCGATCTCACAACTGTGAGATCGGGACCTGAGCTGAAACCAAGAGTCGGACGCTAACCCACTGTGCCCCCCAGACACCCCTCTAGTGTTTAAGCTTTTAAAATAAACAGTTCACATTACTTTTTTTCTGAAGCATCTTTTTTTTTTTTCTGAAAGATTTTAAGTAATCTCTACACCCAATGTGGGGCTCAGCTCACAACCCAGAGATCAAGAGTTGCACAGCCCACTGACAGAGCCAGCCAGGAGCCCCTCTGAAGCATTTTTTTTTTAAATGTTTATTGGTCTGTTACTTTAATGTGTTACTTTTTATGTTAGTTTTATAACCAAGATAAAATCTGTTTTTGTTACAATGAGAAAAATTAGTCTTGCTGGAAAACTTATGAGACAGCATTTGGCTGAGGTCTACTGCTAAATGGTGGATTATTGCTCTGATGACCTTCTTTCCTCTCAGTCTGCCAATTAATGTTAATATTCCCTATCTTTGTAAGTCAGAATGTAGCTATGATATTATTATACAATTGTTACATAATATATAAGTATGTATATAATGTAATATACACAAACTGTATATATTTAAAGTGAATTATGGCTACAATTAGGATCCTTCTTTGTGGATGAGATGGGGCTTATAACTTTTTGTGGTTTTATTGACTTGGATAGTTATTTCTAATGAATCCAATAATAACAGGCAAACTGAAGCTGCCACAAGGGAAAGAAATTAAAAGCCACAGTCATTTTGTTGCCGTTTTTGTTCCTGTTGTAGGTGGGGAGATTGACTTCCTTTTTGCATCCGGAGAAATGAGTTATAAATGAACCTTCCAAGGTGAACAGAGGGAGAACATTCTGTATTCTCTGTGTCCATTTTGCGAGGCTGCTTGGCCGCAAGGAGAGGGGACTGTGGGGCGTGTCCTGTCAGTCTTGGCTAAGTCGGGGGGTTTGCTCAGGCATCTTCTGAAGCAGATACTCACTTTTCACCTTTATTTTCCCTACAAAATCTGTTTTCAGAAATGTGATCATAAACGGTCACTTCAGCCCAGGGTGTTTGGATCCAATAGGGACCAAACTTTAGGGCCAACCTGAGGTCTCAAGATGTTAATTGTCATCTGAAAGGGAAGCTCCAAGAGAACATACCCCTGTCCCTACATGGCATCGTGAATTTGTGGCAGTAGTCAAGGGTTTTCCTCCATAAAATCCTGGCCCTGAGCTGTGTATGTTCCTTTATGCCTCTGTGGGGGTCTCTCCTGTTACCATCTTTGGCCTTGCGTTTTGTGATTCTATTTCTTTTTCTCTCATTTCCTTCCCTTTCTCGTTCTCTTTCTCTCTTAATTGGTTATATATTAGAAAAAAATATGTTACTTATTGACTTCATCAAATAATTACATTTTCCATGTATTTTATGTTAGGAGTGAAATGCAGTTGCCACTTATTTAGAGGTTTGGGATCAATCATACTTTATATTTTTTTGAGTATCATCGCTAGTATCACTGACTGTCATGGTATTATACATTTATTGGTTTACCTCTCTCAATATGACGCAGACTCCCTGAGGGCTGGGGACTAGGTCTTGTTCTGTGCTATTTCCCAAGTAGGTTCACTCCCCAGGTGCCCCAGAGGTCCTTCACGTACCCTGTCCCAGTCCCGATGCTTTCCCTTTCACCTAAAAGCAACCACATTGTTACTTCTATGGTCATCATTTTTTTGTTTTCATTCTAATCTGTCATCCAAGACATCTCTAAACCCTATAATTTAAATTGCTTTGTAAAGAATGTACATCTTTTAAGTTTCCTCCAATACTCCAAGCACCCCTCCATTCTCTTTGCCCGCCCCCTACCTTTTTTTTTTTTTTTCAACTTAGTTTTGGAAGAAACTGGGTTGATTTGTAGGGTTTCTCACATTTGGATTTTGCTGATCGCATTCCCATGTAATTTACCCAGTTCTTCTGTATTTTCTAACTGGTGATGGGATTATGGACTTGATCAGATTCAAGATTGAATTTTGGGTCCAGCTTCTTTGTGGGTGGCATGTAGGAGACATGTAATAGCTGATTACCTCCCTGTGTGATGCAGGCAGCCATAATCCATTATAAAGTTCAAAATGCTGATATTCAAATTTAATTTTTACTTCTTTATTTAGTTGGCAAAATACTTCCATAATGGAAAACTTCTCCTCGACTTATTAGCTTACACTGTACAGGAAAGGTAGCATAGATGCTTAATGAAAATACATATTTAGAAAGATAAAATTGCAAAAGAAATATACAAAAATAAGAGAAACTTAGTAACCGTAGACCTATTAAAAGGTATACTGCAGTAGGGAGAATAAGTAACCTAGGGGGAAGAAATTAGATGGAAGAAAAAATAGTGAGCACGGATAATGATGTTGAAGTAGGGACACCTGGGTGGCTCAGTTGGTTAAGCATCCAACTCTTGGTTTGAGCTCAGGTTGTGATCTCAGAGTCCTGGGATCAAGCCCCATTTTGAGCTCTGCACTCAATATGGAGTCTGCTTGAGATTCTCTCCCTTTCTCTCTCTCTCTGTCTTTCTCTCTCTCTCTCAAATAAAAAAAATAAATCTTTAAAAATGATAATTTAAGTAGGTAAATATAATTAACTATTATAAAAATAATTTAAGGTTTAAAAACAATATGGGAGTGCTTAACAGGTAGTCAAAACATGCATAACTTTGTGTCTTATTTAGGAGAAAGAAAAAACATTGAGTAACTTAAGACTTTGTAGGAAAAATGTAGAGCTAAATATGTATGTTAAAAAATAGAAATATAATGCATAGCTTTGAAATCAACAAGGGAGGAAAAAGAATATAGAAGACTTTGTCAGTCCCAAAGAAGAGGAAAAAAAGAGTAAAAGGAAAAAAGGAAAAGGTTCATAAAGAGAAGACCCAAATTAGATGGCAGAATGAATCCAAATATAGGATCACTCTTTGAGTTCACTGGATAGAACTCACTTACTAAAAGAACATCCCATTTGGTTAATAAGCAAACAAATGAACAAAACTGTATATAGTTCAAGAAACACACTTAAGGGGTGCCTGGCTGGCTCAGTCAGTAGAGCATGTGACATACAACTCTTGATCTCAGGGTTGTGAGTTTGAGCCCCATGTTGGGTGTAGAGATGGCTAAATACATACATAAATACGTAAGAAACACACTTAAAACCATCCAGAAATTTGAAAATAAAAGAAAGGAAAAATGTAATGATCAAATACAAATGAAAAAGAAAAACATGCAGAAGAATAATAGTATTTAATGGACATAATAACAAACAAATGGAATTTAAGATAAAAAAACATCATTTGGGGTAACGAGTGAACTCTTTGATAAAAAAGAATGATTTACCAGATGATAGAGCCATCAAGAAACACAGAAGGATGCTCAACCAAATCATAATCGAGAGGGAAGAGCTTAACACCCTTTTAATTAATAGATCAAGCTGGCCAAAAGAAATAAAATTAATAAGCTTGATTGAATTGATATATAACAAAGGAATGAGAGCTTCCCACCTGGTGGATCACAAGATACTGATCCCCAAAAACCATACAGTGGTCAGGGCAGGGCTTATTAAATTCTGCTTATTGTGGCAGGAGGGTGTTATTAATTATAATAACTCCATTTATTATATAAATATATATCATATATAAACATGCATTTTATTTATAGATAATATATATTATATAAATAAAATATATACTTTATAATATAATATATAAATAACTTAATTTATTAATTATAATAAATTAACACAAATCACAGGAGGGTGTGGGGGAAATGCCACTTTCAGGTATTACTGATGGGAGTTGAAATTTTACAATCATTTCGGAGAGCTACTCATCAAATGGAGGCATTATCAAAATCAAGATGCATAAGCAGCATTTCCACTTTTCAGGCATGTACCACAAAGTCTTGTGTATGTGCATAAGTAGATATGTACCAGAACATTTCCTTGCAGCATTTTTTTGAAACTGGGAAAAACTCGAAGTAACTTAAATGTGTATCAACAGGAAAATGGGTTTGTGAAGAGAATTAAGTGGTCTAGAGTTACCATATTTACCATATTAACAGGAGATAAATTACAGGTATATATTATGAAAAGGGAAAAGGGAGGTTGCAGAATAATAAGGGTATGACAATCTTTACGACTTAAGACATGCATATGCAACAATGGTATATATGTATTTCTTTTTTTTAGGTAAGCTCTGTGCCCAATGTGAGTCTTGAACCCATGACTCCAAGATCAAGAGAAACATGCTCTACCAACTGAACCAGCTGGGCATCCCAAACAATAGTATATATTATTTATGGATACATAGTAGTATGGTAAAAACATGAAAAATGCAGGGGAATGATATGCACCAATATTTATAGAATGATTGTCCAAGAAAGGGGGGAAAGAGGCTTCCAACACTTTAAAATAAATAAACCTACAGAGTGATTAGTGACTACCATATTCTATAGATATCATATGGAATGTGGGTAGGCTTACTTAAGTTGCTACAAGTCTGAGAAGAAGGTCTATAGTTACTGGAATGGTACACACGGGTTTCTGCTGTCTGTTTTCAGAATTGCTGCCGTTGTATCACCAAGGCAATAATCTGTATTCCTTGGGAAATGTGACAGATGGGAACCACATGTTGGTTTTAGCTGAGCTGTCTTTCATTTTATTTATGGTTTATAAATATACTCAAGTCAGGTTTATATAAATCAGGTAAAAGCAATCAGTCAATAGTTTTACCTTTATTAAGTGTTTTATCCACTTCTTAGGAAATTCAAAGTAGATACAAAATATTTTCTCTACACCCAAAGAACTTAAAAACTCATTCTAGCCATAAGATAAACAGAGAACAGTATAAAACCAAATGTGGGCTAATTGTATGTCTTGTCTTACAAGGATTTAGAAAAATTGGACATCAGGATGAGTGCTGGTAGCAATTGGTGACCCTTCATGAAGTGGATGGAATCTGAGCTGGGTTTTCAAAAACGAGAAGAATTTATCCCGAAATGGAATTTAATAAGAGCACCTTGGGTGGTGCTCTCATTCCAAATCTAGGTAAGCTTCACTTTTCCCAACCATCCTCAGTGGATTTAAAAGCAGCTTGGCTTACAAAACACTGGTCCAGTGGGAAGACTTTGGTATGATAACTGTGTGCTCAGCTCTTTCCATGTCCCAAGTCTTTACTGGGTTGAAAACTGCAAAGAGAGGAATGATCATGCCATCCCTCTTTCTGTCCCCTCCAACTATGGTGCAACTTATGACAAGTAGCAGAAACCCACTCAAACATGCAAAAGTAAAAACAAGAGCTTATTGAACACATACTGTTGTTTAACAGACATAAACAGTCAAGATTCAAAGGGCTTGTAAATTGGAAAGTCAGTCTTGAAATCTTTCTCTGTCTCTCCCATCTCTTTCTTTTGTTTTTCTGTCTCTGTCTCTGTTGTCAGGCTCCCTCTGTTCACTCAGCTTGCACAAAGCTCAAAATGGCAGCCTAAACTTTAGATGCACATTCTCACTGTTTTTGCAATTCCATTTCTTGGAATTTATACTGTAGTTATATAATTGTGCAAAATAAATCTATAAAGGTTTTTTGGGGGAAAAAAAAACCCAGAAGCAATCTACATGTCCACAAATAAGGGACTACTTAAATAAGTTATGGTTTGCCCATTCCGTGATACATGTGGTGGCTAGTACCAGTCCTTACCAATATTTCTTCATTCCTTCTGGGTAGGTGGAAGGAATACATTTCTGCCCTTTTGAGGGTGAGCATGCTGGTGTGATTTGCTTTGTTCTCTGGAATTTTAAAAGGATTTTAAAGAGTCCGTGTGAGGTTGTCCATGCTCTTCTGGTGCAGCAATTGTAGAAACACACACTGGGAGGAAGAGTCATGAGACAGAAGTAGCCAGAGCACTGAGCTTTCACAGGGAGGATAACAGATGTCACATGCACAAGAAATAAATGTTTGCATTTATTGCCACTGAGAATCTGGTGGTGTTTGTTATCATGACAGAAACTAGATCATCCTGACTGGTACAGTATACTGTGTAGTGAATGAAGTAGATGAGATAATCCACATGTGCTGAAATGGAAAATTAGACTAGTAAGGGAAAAAGACAAGGGACATAAATGTAAATAGAATTATTCTATTTGTGGTTTTATAAAAATGTTACCTATAGAAAAACAAAGACTGAGGAATTCTTCCAATTTAAAGGAGACTACAAAGGCATGACATCTAAATGCAATGTGTCATCTTGGATTGGATCCTGGAGCAGAAAAAATTCTTTTTCTTCTACTATAAAAGACATTGGTAGAGTAATTAATAAAATTTGAATAAGGCCTGTAGATTAGATAATAATATCAAATTGATGTTATTGTCTTGATTTTTATAATTATACTATGTTTATTAGGGAAAATGGTCTTATTTTCAGGAAACACACACTGATATAAATAGGCATCATATTTGCAATCCAATCTCAAATTGTTCAGGAAAAAGTGTGTATGTAATATATGGGTGTGTTTATGTGTGTATGAGAGAGAAAGAGACTATATCTAGAGAGAAAAATTTACATATATGAGAGAGAAGGAATAATAAAACAAACACGGCAAAATGCTAGTTTTTGAGAAGTCTGGGTGAAGGATATGTGGATTTTTTTGGGACTATTTTTATAATTTGTTGTAAGTCTGAAATTATCAAATCCATCCCAGGATTGTGAGATCACGACCTGAGCTGAAGGCAGACACCTAACCAACTGAGCTACCCAGTCACCCCAAAAAAGTAAGAGACTTTAACAAGTTTCAGTTATAGCATGAAAGAGAATGTCTGAAAGCATTAAGCATAATTTTCTCATTTTACAGGTTAGTAGATAAATTTAAAGAATGGGCCGCCTAGCTGGCTCAGTCAGAAGATCGTGCTACTCTTGATCTCAGGGTCCTGAGTTCAAGCCCCACATTGGGTGCAGAGAATACTTAAATAAATGTTTAAAAAATAAAAGAGGGCGCCTGGGTGGCTCAGTGGGTTAAAGCCGCTGCCTTCGGCTCAGGTCATGATCCCAGGGTCCTGGGATCGAGGCCCACATCGGGCTCTCTGCTCAGTGGGGAGCCTGCTTCCTCCTCTCTCCTCTCTCTCTGCCTGCCTCTCTGCCTACTTGTAATCTCTCTCTCTGTGTCAAATGAATAAATAAAATCTTTAAAAAAAAAAGAGTTCTTTTTCTTTTATTTACATAGAGATGTCAAATTGTTTCAGAATTATTGAACAAGTTAAAAAATACCCTTCCTTAAGAAACTATTATTGACGAAGCAGTAAATAAGTAATAAACACAATAAATAAGTATATTATGTAGTATANTAAAAATAAAAATAAAAATAAAAAATAAAAGAAAGATGGTAATGTTGGAACCTGAGTTAGTGGTCTGGAAAGTGGAAGAAAGATTTCAAAATACAGAAAGAAGGGGGGGAAAAAGCAATAGAAATGGTGAAAAAAATCAAGACATGCAAGACATGCAAAAAATCAAGGAGAAGCAGGATTACCAGAAGGAAAAAAAAGAACAAATGGAGGAGAGGCAATAATGGAACAAAAAAAGGAAGAAAATTTCTCAGAGCAAAAGAACACCTCAAATCTCAAGACTGAAAGGCCTTACTGAATTCCAGTCAGATTGATTTAAAACAACAACAGATATACCTACTTACACACAAGCATGTTCTAGTAAAATTCCTGGACTCCAAGAGTTGAAGTACTGATTTGATTTTATTTTATATTCATTTTATCAAAGTACTAATTTTAGAGTCTGTTGGATAGAAAGAAGAATTTACTTAAAAAGGAAAAACAATGAATCTTGGATCACTGAAAAAATAAAGTAAAAAAAAAAAGGAAAAATGGCATGACATTTCATATTAAAAACTTGAAGCTAGAGAAAATGAAGTAAAATCCACAGACAATACCACACATAAAATAACAAAAAACCCTCCCCAAGAAACTTCACCCAGCTTAGGTATGGTTCATCTGTCAGGGTGAGAGAAAGGTCTGGGTGCGCTACTGGAGAGGAGCCTGCAGGGGAGTCCCTGTGGGTGAGAGCCCGCAGCTGCGCCAGAGCGGGGCCAGGGGGCAGCACCTTTACTGTGAGGTGTTAGGAATCTGACCCTGTTCCAGAACTTCTTGTGCGTGTGTGCAAGATAAAATTAACAAAGATGAATATTCAAAAAAACCAACAGTCACTTTTTACCAAGATGAGATAACTGTGAAGAACATAATGTCTATGGCTAGTGGCAACAGCGATGAATGCAGGAGTACAGGAGAGGGCTGGCTCGTTTGGAGCTGTGAATTCAATACACACCATTGGCAATGCAATCTGGCCGTACCCATTAACATAAAAAATATGCAGGGGTGCCTGCGTGGCTCAGTCGGTTAAGTGTCTGCCTTTGGCACAGGTCATGAACCCAGGGTCCTGGAATCGAGCCCTGCTTTAGGCTCCCTTCTCAGCGGCGGGAAACCTGGTTCTCCCTCTCCCACTCGCCCGGCTTGTGTTCCCACTCTCAGTCTCTCTCTCTCTGTCAAATAAATAAAAAATAATAAAAAATATGCCTGCCTTTGCCTCTATCATCTTTCTCCTGCTGGTCTTTGCAAATAAAGGCACTAATCCGTGAGAACATGTATTATTTTACTGCAGCACTTTTTATAGGGACAAAAAATTGGAAACAGTGTATGACTATCACTAAGGAAATAACTGACTAAATGGTGGAATATTCACATCATAGAAGATCAAGCAAGGAAGACTATTATATAGCTAAAAGGATGAGTGAGCTTTCTATCAATTGACTTGGAGAGATTTCCACTATGTATTTTTACTAAGAAAGGGAATGCAAAGAATCTTATAACCCTCCCTTTATTTTACAAAACAGTGAGGAGGAAATCCCCACAAAATGGTGTGCAAGGGCACATAGAGGTTATTAACTTGCTCAGAGTAGGGGGATGGAGTTAGCCAGGAGAAGGGAAAAGAGAGGAGCTAAGCAGGACCAGGAACATAAGCTTAAGCAGTAACTCATGATAGCCATAACACCTGTATAGANAAGGAGCTAAGCAGGACCAGGAACATAAGCTTAAGCAGTAACTCATGATAGCCATAACACCTGTATAGACTGGGCTGACGCTTTTCAAATAAAACTTTAAATTTGTTAAAACTAACATATGTTTTTGTATAACTTTTATGGTTGTTTTCTAATTATGGAGCTCTGGCAGAATAGGTGTTTTACCCAAATTAGGGATGCATTCTATATATTTCAACTTAAGCAATGCAAATTCTCTTCTGTAGAAAATTAAATAAACAGTCTTTAATGTAAGTACTGAAACAAGGCCAAACCAGCAGTTCTTTTGAAACCTGGCAGTCTGCCTGCTGATCATTATTTGCTATTCTTTCCCAAACAAATATCTCTGAAGAAACGGCACTCCAAAGCCAGATGTAGATATTCTTTAAGACTGACATAATTTTGGAAACTATAAATTTATGGTTTGCATACTCATTGTCATGAAAACAATAATATGTATATGGGCAAATGTATGGATATTAACAGTCCATTTTTACATATTAATAACTTCCTGGCTTGGGCTTTTTAAGCATAAAAATTACATACATTATTTATTTCCAGCATGATTCCTTCATTGATTTGCATGAATTTTTCATTTTCAAAGTTAGGAAAATTAACTTTTAGAAAATCATTTACTAGTAGGAACAATAAAGTTCTTTTAAGTAATAAACTTCTCAGTAAGAATATAAATACGAGGGGGTGATGTTTAATTAACTCTCTTCGTGGACATTTGCATTTTTAGAGGGGAAAAAGCTTTAGGACAAAAGAATTTTAAAATAGTATTTCTAACATTAATGAAGTAGAGGTTTGGCCCCTAGTGGGCGGGGAACTTTCTATCATACAAAGGACTAGAACCAAGAATAGGGCCCTGTTCCTGTCACCTGGCTCCCTGCCCTTTGACCAGCTCCACTCCTCAGCCCTAGCCAACAAAGGCTGGATGCAGACTCTTCCAGGCTGATTAGAACAATCACCAAAATCTCTTTGTTCATTTCCAACTTGATCTTTTTTTTTTTAAGATTTTTTTTTTTTTTTTTGGGGGGGGGGG